>NW_020769327.1:9729014-9753991 GCF_900518735.1 Pseudonaja textilis
ATTGTTTGCTATGGGATTATTATTTTTTTTGCTGGAAACTGGATAGTAAATGCTGGTTTTCCCCCAAAAAAATTGTAAATCACAGTCATGTGACCATGGAACGTGGGCTGACATAAATTTGGGTCCCTTGCTGATCACCCAAAATTCAGTCATTTTTCTTATTGAAATGTGCTAAATATACACTTATCCCAGATACTGACCTGACTGCAGGACTCTATATTTTCCCCAATGGGATCAAATACCCATTGGAGTTTGTTTTTTAAGCTGAAGCACCCTGCTCAGGAATGGCAGGTAGCTTTCCAAAATCTTGGGCCAGACCCCTGAGATCTCCAAAAATTATTACAAAATTGTACTTTTCATTAGCAGGTTGAGGGAGCGGGGAATGATTGGATTCGTGACTGGAGGGTGAATAAGTGAACTGCATTTAGTATTAATACTATTGAATGAACAGTTGAGTGTGAATGATTATGGAATTAAATCACGTTTGTACTAGTTTATTCAGTACTCTGCAATGCAATCCCCTCCTTTCAAAAGCTCGACTTCAAAAAATAATATATTTATCACTGGAGAATTTTATCCAAGATAAATGCTTGGTTAAATATGAATATGCAATGCTTTATCTCGTCTACCAGCTGTCATCACAATCGTGGAAGGATCTTTCTGCACCCACAAGGACTAGAAGCTTCCACCTTCCTTTAATAAAAAAAAAAAACATGATTGAAAGTGACTTCTTTCTGTGACTAATATCCTGTTTTGGCTTTTCTGCGCTTCTGTATACAGCTCTTTGACTGGGATTAAAAAGTTTACAATTAGTTTTTGTGTACTGGCAAGAAAATTGTGTATTCAGAGAGTAGACACTTCATTCACAGCTTTCCAACTGCCGTCCTCGCTCCAGCCTGGTGAATGGTTCTTGCTGGCTCGACATGCAGAGCACATGAAGAAAACTCATTTCAGGATGAGATGAAAAATCATGAATCTGCCACAGTTCACATGGCAAAACGAAAAAGGTGAAGTGTGCAGTTAATGCTGCCCTCATTTGCTTATAGAGAACCTCGTGAAAGGAATAAATTGACCCCTTTGTCTTGGGATGGGTCCCATGGATGTTTAGAGGGAATATGTAGGTGGGTGTGTATGTCACACTTTGGCAAAACACAATGAGAGAGTCCAGGAGTTTCGGGAAGAAAAGTGGAAGGCACATTGAACTTGAAGAAACAGCCATTTCAAAGACAGGCAGGTGAGTGAAAGACGAGGCTCAGGATTGTTTACGAAGTTGAGTTTCTTTGTGCCTTGATAAACAGGAAGACCAAAAAATAAAAACCCCACTTTCTCTTCCAAGCTATTTTTCCGGGGGGGATCATGGAATTTCCTTCAATTTCCTTGTCCATTGAGAATCATCAGGAGGGATCAGTGTTATCATTCGCGCGAGCTTGAATTGTGTAAATAGCCTGTATGCCTGAAGCTAGAAAAATAGACTTGGTGTGGTGAGGAGGGGAACTCAACCTGCAGAATAAATGCTACATTTGAGGAAATGCAAAATCTTGGACTTGTAAATCTTCATTGCATGTGCTTGCCAGGGAAATGTCATCTGAGCTGAGTTGATCCTTGATCAAAGGAGAGGTTGGGCATCTACAGGTTAGGACCCCAAACCTGTGTGGCCCCTCCAAGAGTGTTGGAAGTAGCTTCTGAGAGCCAGGTCAAATCTTATTTCCAGGAACCTTTCAGAATGCAGGAAGAAAGGGTTAACTTCCTGGGAAAGAAATTAATTAAACACATTTGATTGATTGACATGGAAGTTGTATAAAGTAAATTTCTGGTTTTGTCCTCGTGGTGCAGATAGATAGATAGATAGATAGATAGATAGATAGATAGATAGATAGATAGATAGATAGATGATAGATAGATAGATAGATAGATAGATAGATAGATAGATAGATAGATAGATAGATAGGCAGGCAGGCAGGCAGGCAGGCAGGCAGATACAGTAGATGGATGGATGGATGGATGGATGGATGGATGGATGGATATTGCACTGATTGAAGTTGTGTGGAATAAAGTAAAATACTTCATCCAGCTGACCTTTCCTGAAGTCCTGCAACATTAATGGGAATGGATGGAGCTTTAATCACATGCCTGCCTTTTCTTGCGGTCATCCAAGTCATTTTGTATAATAGTCCTTTTTTAATTAAGAGAATTTTATGGGAGCTTCAGATCTGGTTATTTTCTGCTAATAATTATTCTCTGTTTCTCCTCCTTTCTCCCTCCATCATTAAGGAGGGTAACATCGTTAAATTGCTAGCCCTGTTTGGAAGAACTGCAGGAATTCATTCTCTGAAGAGCAATTTTTGTCCGCACCAATTTACTGGGATTGGCAAAGGAAAGGTAAAATGCAAAAGGCTTTTGGCTTCTTTGCTGGAAAACATAATTTGTCCTTTCTTGGTGGCAAGCATGTGGATATTAAACAGAGAGGCTTAGCTCTTAGTTCTTAGTTCTTTTTGAAGAGAAAGATGACTCGCCCCTTGCAGAAACTGATACATTTGATTGTTTTACTTTTAGCCATTAGGAATGATATGGACATAGCTGTCTTAAGGAATAACTTGGAGCATTGGTGGTGTCCCTGGAAAACGTTGTCCATTAGTCTTTCTGGGACAAAATGCTCTGAGATGGTGTTTTTCAACCTTGGCAACTTTAACATACATGAACTCCAAGTCCCAGAATTCACCAGCCAACTCCCAATTCTGGGTATTGGAAGTCCACGTATGCTAATGTTGCCAAGGTTGAGAAACAAAGCTGTAGGGTATTTTGTACGGTTCTTTATGCCAGTTCAGACTTGGGACAAATCTTATCAAGAACTGAAGCTTCTTTGTTTGGTTTGGCTTTTCTTTTTTTGGCTCTGCACCGGTTGATTTTGAAGAGGCGCAGTGGCTCAGTCGCTTAACGATGCTGGAGATTATCTCAGACCCAGCGGTTCCAGCCCTAGATCTGCATGACAGTGTGAGCTCCCATCACCCACCTCAGCTTCTGTCCACCTCACAGTTCGAAATCATGTTCTATGCAAGTAGACAGATAGGTACCACTTTGGTGAGGAGACCAGCTGGTGCTCTGTGCAGGCAGTCAAATTTCTGATGGATCCAAACCTTCCCAGTTGCAGTGCCTGTTTGTGAGGCAGTTGCAGGAAAGGAGGGGGCCTTGGGTGATGCAGCACAAAGAGCCACTGGACTTGATATCCGGTTTGAAGCCCACTCGCCCTCGTGTGACGCATTTTGGAAGCATGCAAGTAGGTCCTATAACAGGGCTAGCACCTTGGCAAGCCAAACTACTACTTCGTAATAACATTGTGGTCTCGTGGCTACTGTAACAACGCCACATGCTAATATAGATACTCCTCAACTTACAACCACAATTGAACCCCAAATTTCTATTGTTCAGTGATAAATTTGTTAAGTGAGTTTTGCCTCATTTTACGACCTTTTTTGCCACAGCTGTTAAGTGAATCACTGCAGTTGATAAGTTAGTAACCTGGTTGGTTAGTGAATCAGGCTCCCTCGTTGACTTCGCTAGGTTGCAAAAGGCGAAGCACATGATCTTGGGACACAGCAACAGTCATAAGAATGAAATCGTTGCCAAGCATCTGAATTTTTATCACATGATCATGGGGACGGTGCAAAGGTCTTCATTGTGAAAAATGGCCATAAGTCGCTTTTTTCAGTGCCCTTGTAACTTTGAAAGGTCACTAAATGAACTGTTGTAAGTTGAGGACTACCTGTAATCATAATAGTTGATCTCGAAGCTCTGCAGTTTAGCAGAGCTGGTTCCTGCACACGTTCTCATCAGCAGGAAGTGGTATCTTCTCTCCTAGCCCCTGGTGTCACCTGTTCCTGGTGCCTTGTCCACTGTCATCTGAGCTGCTAAAGCAGCCGGCCATTTGATGAGAGATAATGGGTAAAACATTTGTTAGCAAAACAGCCAATGTGCCTTGCAAGAGATTTTTCTTTCAAATTTAATTACCTGCTGGTGCCAGAACGGGTTTTTCCGATTTCCATCTGCTATCACCGTAAGGAAGGAGAGTGAGAAAAAACAAACTTTCCCTTTTAACTTTCATCCGCCGCTTTTCCCAATCTTCTTTGGGAACGGTGTATCTTTGACGAGATTAAAATTCCAGGGTATTTAAATGCTACTTATTATCCCGGTCAGCCAGAACATTCACTTTTTCAGCTTCCTCCTGCACATTCTTATCCAGATGCAAGCTTCTTTGTGGCGGCCATTGCTGACCGCCGCTCTACCACTTTCAGAAAAGGGAGTTAAGCCAGCTGAGGGGGGTTGCGATTCCCCCGGACCCCTGCTGGTTCTTCCCTATCTTCAGTTACCTCTACGGGGTAACCATTAGCCCCCAAATCTGGCTGGATCGGGCGCACTCCAGCGGCAAGCGCAGCAGAAACCATGCACGATCGTGGATTCCTGCCGCTGCCAAAGCCTTACAAACCGGAAGTCCCACAAGAGAATTTTCAATGCTGAAGCAAAGGCAGCATTGCAGCCAGAGACGCTTTCCTCATAACCACTGCATGGATTTGTTTTGTCGACAGAAAATGCAATATACCCAACCCAAACAAAACATGGGAATGGGCGGGTGCCAATAAGTTTGTTTTCTTTCTTTTTCTGTGAAGGCCAATGGAGAGATTTTTTTGGTTGCTACTGGATCTACAGTAGTTGAGGAAATAGGACACTGATTGGATGTTTGTTTGTTTGTTAGTTTGTTTATTGCATTCCTACCAAAGGTCCATGCAAGTTTCAGCATTTCTCGGCATTTCAAAGTTGGCAGAAGTAAAGATGATCCGTGGTTCTTTCAGAGGGTTTTGGGGGACAAACAGAGGAACTGGGAACAATGGTGATGTGAAAATGACCTAAGACATGCAAATATAGAAATTTTACATGTTGAATCAAAATTTGGACATGTATGAATGCAACAGCTTCCCTGGTTAAGCCTGTTGTGGAATACAGCCATTAGTGTCTTTGTGTTATTTATCCTTTCCATTGCGGTAAGAATTGCATTGTGTGTTTTCTTTGAAGGCCTGATTTGGGGCAGCTTTGAGAGTTTGTAAGAACAAGAGAACCTGTGTTATAAGGTAGTAAATTGGCTGCAATCTTTTTAGCCTCTTAAATCTTCATTGTTTTAGGGAAAGGTTGCCAAGACGTTTGACCCTTGATCAGTTTTCTTCACTCTTTAATTTTCCACATCTCCCCTTGTATTCCAACTTTGTGTTTCAGCAGAATAGTTTTATTGTTATTGTATGGCTAGGGAGGCTGTGCGTTTCTATATTAAATTTTATTTTATGCTTACTTTTTGAAGGGGAGAGAAGGAGAACCATGATTTAATTACATTTAATGACTGAAGATAAACCGCTTTAGAGCCAGCACAGAGCCAAGAGAGTATCCCCCAAAGTCGTGTAAATTTCCGTTCAACTAGTAAAATAGGCTTGTTTGCTGTTTGTCTTGTTATATGAGCCTGTGGGGGGCTTGTTTCATCTTGTTCATCTTTTAAAAAAAGTAAACACAAGATTGTTGATTGGAGTATAATAAAGAAATCATAGATAACCAATGCTAATTTCTATTAGGCAGGAAATCCTAGGAATCAGCACCAGAATGAGTCAATTTATGGAATCACTGCTAAGGGATCATGAGGACTGAACTTATCTGATTTATAAAAAAAAAAAGGATTAAAGCACTTCATTGCAGCATTGCAGAGAGTTCTATCCTTGGAGGTCACTTTTAGTGGCTAAATTCATATCAAGAAAATGAGTCAATTTAGAAACCAGGTGAAGCATTTTATGAAAGAGCTGCCAATGACTATTGGGAAAATGTATTGATAAACGTATGAATTATGGCCACTTTTGTTTGCAATGTTTGTCAGTTACAAACTGCATGTGGAAGTAGTTGGGATATAGAGAATGGTGTGTAATTCCTCAAATATACCTTTTTAAAAAAAAAAAGTTAAAGAACACAGTGTTATTAACAGAAAGGAAAAATAGGAGAAAGTTACCCAGTTTTAAATAATGTGCATACAGGTAATCCTCAATTTATAACAATTCATTTAGTGACTGTTTCAAATTACAATGGCACTGAAAAAGACTTATAACCCACTTTCACACTTACAACTTTTGCAGCATCCCCAAGGTCACATAATCAAAATTCAGCCACTTGGTGTCATGCCCCTGTCGGAATCTGATTCTGAGGGGGAGGCCGAGCAGCTGACAGGGAATGGGAGTGTGGCTCCAGTGGCTGTGGAAGGAACTGGGGAAGGGCAAAGTCCGGCTGGGCAGAGCAGGGGAGAGGTAGTGCAAGGCAGAGGGAATTCAGAGGAAGATCCAGGCCCACTCCCTTCATCCTAGGGCACACAGGGAAGAACAGAGAAGGGAGCAACATGAGTTGCATGGCTTACGGGGGAGGAAAGGGCCCTGATTCCGTTCATTAGCTATAGCTGGGAACACAGTGTTTAAAAAGGGAGTTTGCGCATAGCAACTCGTGGGAAGCAAATCGTGAGTTATTTTTTATCGTCGAGGCTTATCTGGGTGCCTGGCATCTTTCCAACTGTGTGTGTTTTGTTGGCCTTTGAAGTCTGTAATTCCTTATCCTGCCCTGTCCAGTTAATTGCTGCAGCGTGGTTTGTATTTTTATTTACAGTTTGTATGTTCTTTGTTTTCGGACTGAATTTCCTCCACTTAAAGACTATTCTTGGGAGAGTTTTTTCTCCAGCTGAAGGTAGCTGGACATTGGGGGCAAAGTTGGAAGTATTAAAGGGACTTTTCTTACTTATGTGACTGTGTTGCCTTTGTGCCACGCCCCTTTGGGTCATCACACTTGGCAACTGACTCATATTAACACCCCAGGGTCATCTAATCCTCTTTTTGTGAACTTCTGACAAGTAAAGTCAATGAGGAAGCCAGATTTGCTTAACAAGTCAGTTAGTAATTTAACAACTGTGGGATTCACTTAACAACTGTGGCAAGAAAAATCATAAAATGAGACAACATTCATTTAACAACTGGTGTGGCTTAGCAACAGAAATTTTGGGCTCAATTGTGATCATAAGTTGAGGACTACCTGGTATCTATAAGCCAGAGGATTAGTTCAGACAGACTGAAGGAGGCAGGGAGGCTTTTCATGCAGCCGCTGAAGCCAGAATGTCCAGAATGTGCTGTAAAAAAAGTCCAAATGGTGAAGAAATTGCCAGGGTGGAGAAACGGATGGTGAAAATATCCGAATTTGCACAAATGGCAAAGTTGATCTATTTGATCAAAGAAAAAACAACAACAACAAAGCCTTTTCTGAAAGACAGGAAACTTTATATAGACTGAAGAAAGAAGAAAGGGATGAAATGATGATTTATGGATCAAGAAAGTGGTGGATTAAATGAGGGGCTGGAAGGGCATGTAATATCTAAGAGGGAGAAAGGTTTGGAAAATTGTAATTATTTATCGAAAAGAAGGTGGAAGTCATTCGTGTAATTCTTAACTTTAGGATTTTTTTTCCTCTTTTTCATTTTCCATCCTTCCATCTATCCATCCACCCATCACCATTCCCCACGTCTTCTAGGTATAGGGACTACAATTCCCATCAATAACTGTCTTTCACTTTTGCTTCCTTCCCTTTTGATTCTTCTTTCACATTTCCTCCCTTCCTTTCTTATTTGCCTTTTATTCTACAAAAATAAGTCTTTTTAAAAAAAAAAAAATAATCCAAATGGTGGCCCTGAAGATGTGATTCTAGCATTGTCTGCATTCTATGTGTTGCACCCCCTTTCAGGCACCCCTATACTGAAGACTTTAGCCTTGGAGCTGATTGAACCAAAGAAAGTTACAAAAGAGATGAGGCCATGGGATCTGGGTCTCCATGATCCTTAATGAACTCCTAGTTCTTATTCTTTCACCCCTTCTACTTTATCCTTGGTTATCTATCTCCATGACCAAAATAGAGTTTGTTTTGCTATTGGCAGCTGCCCTCTTTTGCTTTTCTAAATTGGGGTAGGTTTACACCACACACACACACACACACACCCACACCCACACGGACACATAGAAAAGAGAGAATAGATGGTTAAAGCCCTTGTTTCTAGTCCAAGCTACTCAGGAAGTTAGCCTATGAAAGTCAAAGCTTATTTATTTGGAGTCAATTAAAGAGGATTTATGGGGGTCTGGGATACTTCAGAAGAGTGCCAGGGTTCAAGATGGACCTCGTCTTTCCATCTAATCCTTTTATGGACTTCCACAGAGCTAAGGCTTGGCGTCCCAGAGACCGAGTCGGTTGCCAGATTCCCATCTGACTATTTGCCAAGTTGCCTTGGCATCCCATTTCCGCAGATGGGAAAGTACTGCTCCCACAGAAGGAAGAGGCCCATCAGGCAAAGCCCAGTAGCCGTAGGAAAGAGATCCAGAAAACCTTGTGGCTTTCCATAATAATTTCAACGTGTCTGGGTTTGGCAGGCAAACTAAACAGCATCCTAGCTGGGGAATTCTGGGAGTTGAAGTTCCATAAATCTTAAAGTTGCCAAGTTTGGCGACCCCCTGCCTTATAAAAGAACACTTCTGTTGTTATACCATATGAGAGAACATTGATGTTGTTACATCTTATAAATAACACTTCTGTTACTCTAGCCCTGCCAGAAAGCCAGCTGGGTGACTTTGGGCCAGTCATACTTTTTCAGCCCAACCTGCCTCACAGGTTGTGAGGAAAACAGGAGGATGAAAATGTATTATGCATATTCACGAGTGGCTTATAAAGTAATGAAGGTGAGGTAAAAATCTAATAAATTATACCCTACAATAGTCAATAGCAAGCCTGCAGTCCTTGCTGTGCCTGTTTCCTGATCCTGCCTGTCTCAAAACTCTGTCCCTTCCAAGTAGAAATCATGTCATAAGCAATTCAGGGAATTTTTTTAAAAGAATCCTCTCTTGGATCAGGCAAAAAAAAAAAAATAGCGTATGTAATCCAGCATCCTGCTTCCATGGTGGCTGAGGGGAGAGTGGTTTCCCAGAAGAACAGAATACCAAAGTTGGAAGGAACCTTGGATCTGTTCTGATCCAATCCCTTGCTCAAGCAGGAAATCCTACACCACGGCTGTCAAACTCAAAGCCTGAGGCCCAAATCCAGCCCTCGGCGTGCTTAAATCTGCCCCGGGGGGGCTGGAAATAGCAAAGGACTGGCCCACAGTACCTCTGCCAGACAAAATGGGGCATGGGGGAACCTCACGTGAAACCCCCCTCCATGCCCCATTTTGGCCGGCAGGGTGCTGCAGGAGGCATCCGTCCCATACTCCCGTCCCTGTCCGGCCCACCGAGGAGAGCTACAATGCTGATCCGGCCCTCCAAGAAATCCAGTTTGACACCCCTGCCCTATACTATTTCCTACTGTTGAAGTCTCTTCTTAAAAGCCTCCAGTGATGAAGCAGTGACCCACAACGTCAGGAGGCAAGCTGTTCCACTGGTTAATTGTTATTGTCCCTGTTAGGAAATTTCTTAATTCTAGGTTGCATCTCCTTCATTAGTTTCCATCCATTGTTTTTGGTCTTGCCTTCTGGTGCTTTGAAAAATAAGGTGGCCTCACCGCCTCTTTTTTTTGTCCAGCCCTTCAGATATTGGAACACGGCTATCGTGTCATCCCAGTCCTTTTTTTCGCTACGTTAGACAAACCAAATTCCATACAGATCCCAGCAGCGGTGCTGCAAAACGAAAGAATATGCAGCTCTTTAAATTCTTGCGAAAGAATATGCAGCTCTTTAAATTCTCGCAAACTCTTTTGTGCAAGAAAGAAGAAGGACCACATCTCCACCGCAGCGGGCCAGGTTGAAAAGCCAGGCTGGATTGTTTCTGAAAAGCTGTCCAGTTCTTGTACAAGTAGGATTTCGTGGAGCAGCAAGCCAGATTCAGTGCAATTCCCTCCGTGGGGAGGCCCTCCTCAGTTTGATCTCTATTGGAGTTGGGAAAGGAATTCGTGTTTTTAGAAAAGATTGTTTAATGGGGTTTTGTTTAAATAGAGCCAAGAAGTGGATATTAAGAGATCTCAGCTGTAGAAATAGACTTTTTGCAACATATATATTAAAGAGATACCGAGGGTGGTCAGATCAATTTTGGCAAAAGCTTGAATCAGCAGTTTTAATTTCTTTCACCTGGCTTGACCTGAACTCTGGAGTTCTTTGGTGCTCTCTGCTTGGTTGCTGGCTTGCAGGCATTTTGGTACCCACCTAGGTAACTTCATCAAGGCTTTGCATCAGTGCACAGCATTGAAGCTGTTACCTAGTTGGGTAATGAAACATCTGCAAACAACCAAACTCAGAGAGCACCAAGGACTCCACATTTGCTTTAGTATCGAGAGAACCGATGTAGGACCAAGGAGAAATTTCCTGACAGTAGGAGCAATTAATCAGTGCAACGACTTGCTCCAGAAGGTGTGGGTGCTGCAACATTGGATTTTATTTTTTTTTTTTAAAAAAGAAGATTGGACAACCATTTGTCTGAAATGTTATAGGGTTCTCTGCTTATGCAAGGGGTTGGACTAGAAGATCTCCAAGGTCCCTTCTAAGTCTTGTCATTTTGTTAAATAAAATGTTTAAAAAAAGAAAAGGAGAAAAAGAAAGTGCTGTGACCAAGGGATGGCCTGTCTCTCCGGAAAACTTGAAGGCTTTTGCCTGCCAGAGAGATAATGTAAGTGGTAACAGACTGATAGCGATGTAGTAAAGGTTCCCCTCGCACATATGGGCTAGTTGTTTCTGGCTCTAGGGGATGGTGCTCATCTCCATTACAAAGCCAAAGAACCAGTGCTGTCCAAAGACGTCTCCGTAGTCATGTGGCCGGCATGATTAAATGCCGAAGGCGCAGAGAACGCCGTTCCCTTCCCACCAAATTGGTCCCGATTTTTCTACTTGCATTTTTTGACATGCTTTCAAACTGCTAAGTTGGCAGAAGCTGGGACAAGGAACGGGAGCTTAGGATTCGAATCACCAAACTGCTGACTTTTCTGAGCGAGAAGCTCAGCGTCTTAGCCACTGAGCCACCATTCAATAAGCGACGTGGAGTAGAAATCTACTCTGCAGGTAGATGGGCAAAGGAACTACACCCCCCCTCCAATAGATTCCACTCAAGTGATTACTCTAGAGAAGTGCAACCTCTCTCGTTCTTGCCAGTTTTGCATAGGTGTGTCAGTGAATTGGTGCTACTTAGAAAGTCCAGCACAATCTCCTTATCCTAAGCATTTGGTCATTTCTTTCGAGCCAGAATGGTCTTGACATAGACTTCTCCTCTGAGTGGGTCATTTTGACTTCTCCAAGGACAGGGTGGTTCAAGGCATCTTTTCAAAGTTTCTGATGCTTTCCAGATTTGTAAATCCACATCTCCGTTACCCCCAAGTATACCTATAGTCCAGAATTTTGGAGAATGCCAAGCTGAAGAAGGCAGTTTCAGGACTGCACTGTACACAGCTTTCCTGAAAAAATAAATTCATATGAAAAAATGGATCTTGATGTTTCATGAAAAAAAAATAAGAGGTCACTGAATTTCTTCTGGCATCCTTCATTTTGAACTGTGGAATCCTCAGGGCTCTCTGTGCTTGGGTTGTTTGCTTGCAGGCATTTCATTACCTGGTCAGGTAACAAAACATCTGCAGGCAAACAACCCAGCTCAGAAACCACTGAGATTTCCATCCTCCATTCTACTTACTTTCTGTCTTAGGGCCAGCATTTGCTTCGTCTGATGTTGACCAAGGTCCTATGGAAGCTTGGAAAATTGATTCCATTACAGGAAGCGTTTGACTTATAATTGCAATTGGGATTGAAATTTCCACACTAAATGAGACATTTGAGTCAAGCCTTATTTTACAGCCTTTTTTAAAATGGTCATTAAGTGAATATAAAAAACCTCCCTTTTTATGACTCTATCATCTCTTAATTTGGGGTACTATTGGGGTGACTGGATGGAGCTAAGCATTTACTGGCCGGATGCCCTTCCTGATACCATGAGGAGTTCGCAGCACATTTTTATTTGCGCCCTGAGAAAGAAACTCTCAACATTCAGAATGGGAGGCAAGGGTCTTCATCACTAGGCCACCATGCTGCTCTATGGTTTTTAAGTGAAACATTGTTGTTAAATGAATCACGTGGTTATGAAGCAAATCTGGCTTACCCCATTGATTTCTGCTTGCTGGAAGCTGACCGGAAAAGTAAAAATTGTGATCACATGATCCCGGGACATGGCAACTACCATAAATGACATGCCAGCTGCCAACGTTCAAATTTTAATCATGTTATCATGGGGATGCTGCAGTGATCATAAGTATAAGTCACAGTTTTCAGTGCCACCGTAACTTCAAATGATCACTAAAAACATAATCATAAGTCAAGGACTACCTGTAAATTTAATGCTGTCTTGGGTGATTTGAGTCATAAATACTAAAAACCCAGAGAAGGGAAGAAGTCTTGTTCTCAGATTTAACCAGGGGTTAACATTCTAAGCAGTTTGGAGAACCGGTTGTTAGAAGAAATTACTGGCCTAATCCTGTAAAGAAGGCAGGAAGGAAACATTCTGGTGTTGCTTATAGAAACTGCCTTATTACATTCTTGGCAGCACTAGACTTCCTGACTCAGGAACTTCTCTGGAGTTTTTTCCCCCTCCTTTGCTGGTACTTTGCTTGTGTGGAGTGACCATTCAAAGTTACAGTGGCACTGAAAAAAGTGACTTATGACCATTTTTCTTACGACTGTTGCAGCATCCCCACAGTCATGAGAGGCCAGGCGAGGAGATGCGTGCCTCGATGTGAGTGATATTGAGTTGGCCACGCCCAGCCAATCACATGACCACCAAGCCACGCCCACCCAGTCACATGACCACCAAGCCATGCCCACCACCTAAGCCACGCCTACAGAACTGATTGTTAAAAACTTTGAATCCCACCCCTGGATTTAACTGAATACATTGGAACTCTTATCTGCCTAGGACGAGAAATGATACTATTACTTACACCCGTTTAAGAAACTGCCCAATCCAGGAAGTGTTCAAATCCCTTTCTTATAGAGCATTTGTCCACTGCAGCCCCCGACTCAAAGTGGTCTTTCCTCTCATATTGCCTGCTCTCCTTCTCGCTCATATTCTCTCTCCACCTCACTGCTATTTCAAGGAAAGCAGCTCAGGAAATTCCAATCCAGTTCCTGGAGAACTTCTTCCCTTCCCTGCTTCCCTCCCAAGCAGGAAAGGGCCAACGTCTTTAATTTTTATTAATGGCAATTGCGGTTCAATTAATCCACAGCACTTTTTGGTGTTCTGTGTCATTAAACCTGTCAGAAAATAATCTCTCCTTTGCTTCACACAGACCCTTGTTTGAAGCCCTGCTTCGGAAAATGTTGTTAGAGGGGAAAGCAATGTTTATGGAAAGCCTTTTAATTTTACACAAGTGGGCCCTTTAGCTCGTCTTATGAAGCATCATAAACCATCAAGATTCCTCATAAGCACTTGACCAAACAAACTTCCATTGACATTTCAAGAAGCACCACATTGGAGAGTTACTGCCTCTGGCAGGACTCCAAGCCAGAGAATTGTGCCTCTGACATATCCATTTTTTAAGCCGCCAAACGCAACGGGGGATTTTCTTCACACCCTTCCTTTGAGCCAAAAATTTTTCAAAGGCAGCAGAATGAGCTCTGAGTTTTGGAAGGGGAGAAATTTTCAAGAGCCAGATCTCAAGGAAATCTTCCACAGCGGAGAAAAACAGAGAGCAATGACGGCACCTTTGTTTAGTATCTCTTACCTTTCCTTGACTACTTTAATTCTCCAATCAAGGTGGGCTTTAGGGATGTTTCGGAGACAAGGCTTTCAAAGGTGTCTGCGCTACAGCTTCATTTAAAACAAGTGGCCTGATTCAAAGTTACCAAGAAAGGAGAATCCCCAGTGAAGGGACACAGGGCAGAAAACATTCTGCAGCCAAGAAGGCTCCACGTCCATTTGCACTACTCAGGTGACTGATAAAGCTCCAAGTGTCCTCAAGGACTCACTAACAGAATGCAAACGACCAGCTCTGTCTGCAAGGAGCATAAATCCTTTCATTCCCCACCATCCAGTTGGAGCTGAAGAAGCTTCTTGGACGAGAAGCAAAACGTCTTCAAAGAAAAACCCAGAAAGTCCAGTTGCCGCTTGAAAAAGCACCTTTGGGACAACCATAACCTGGATGACTGAGACTCTCCATAGACAATGAAGAGAATATTTGTAGTTCGGTACTGAAATAAGAGGCCTTTGGTGCTCTCTCAGCCTAGTTTTTTTTTTCTTGCAGACCTTTCATTACCCAAACTAGATAACAACATCATCAGTGATGTTAACCTAGTTTGGGTAATGAAGGGTCTGCAGGAAAACAGCCAGGCTGAGAGAGCATCAAGGCCCCCTGATTCAAGGACCTCCGCTTTTACAAGCTTCCTTTCTTGCCACATCTCCCACATTTTCGCTATGCACTCAGGATGTATCCCAACTGCTCGCAGCCTTGCCCAAACAGGTGCTCCCCAGATGTTCTTGGCTCCTGTTCCTATAATAATCTGACTGGGTGTGCCAGGGATATGTTGATTGAGATATAATGGGAGTTATGGTCCATTGCAACTGGAGGGGAGGGAGGGAGAGAAATGTGCTGAAATCATGAGCTCCTATTCATCCTTTGAGTGCCTTCTGCAAAGGAAGGCGAGAGATGGGTGGGTCCTCAAATCTTCAGAAGATACATAAAAAGAGAAGTTGGTGGGCAGGAGAGGGCAGATGCCCCTGTTTTGAATCTACTCCCTTGTTTGCCCTCTTGATGGGAGTGATCTGACGATTGGTATGAAATGAGCAAAGCAACGCACGGATTCCCAGAACTCTCGGAAGTTTCTTCTAAGCCTTATTTATCTTTTTTTTATTTATTTTTTTTGCATTGCATCAGAGAAGCGCTCTTCTTTATTGAAATTTCAAGAAGAAGAATTGGGAAGTTGGGTATTTGCACGCGCTTTCAGCATTTCCACAAGTGCTGATGACCTCCATAAGGGTTCGTGGTTACTCATGCCTTAGTCACCTCTTGCTTGGACAACCGCAAATGGGATTTACGTGGAACTGGCGCTGAAGAGCATCTGGAAGTTGCAGCTGGTTCAAAATACAGCAGGATTTTGGTACTGCATGAGGCTTCTCAATTGAAGTGCAACTGAAGGTGCTGGTTGAGATCTTTAATATCCTACATGGAATGGGATTGGGTTATTTGTGGGATTGCCTGTCCTCAATGGCTTTAGCCTATCCTATCAGATCTAGCTGAGTAGGCATGCTTGGAGGTCTACATTCTGTGTCATGGTGTCAACCTTATGGAACAGCTTCCCTGGCCCTGATCCTGTTGGCCTTCAGGAAAACAAGTGAAAATCTGGCTTTTCCCCAGGCACTGAGGCCAAGAGGATGATGGATCTGCCATGGGATAGTTGGTGGATAAGCATTATTGGGGCCTCAGCCTTGTTTATTGGTTTAAATCAAAGGTCCCCAAACCTGGCAACTTTAAGAGTTGTGGACTTCAACTCCCAGAATTCCTCAGCCAGCAAAGGAATTCTGGGAATTAAAGTCCACAACTCTTAAAGTTGCCAAGTTTGGAGACTTCTGGTTTAAATGGTCTTTTTGCTATATGTGTTTTTATTTTGTTCCTTCCGGTCGATGGGATGGATGGATCCCATCAACGTTTTTAGAAAATCGTAACATCTCAGGGGTAGAAGGGACCTTTGATGTTTCTCATCCCAACCCCAACAGCTCAGGCTGTTCCACTAGTTCTTCCACTGCTTAATAGCTCGTGTAATCAAGAAATTTCTTCTTATTCTGAATTTGGATCTCCTTCTGTAAAGCTTCCGCCCATTGATAGAAAGATAACTTACCGTAGCCCAGCCCTGATTTTGAAAGTGTGTCCAGAAAGCAAGGAGATAGTAGAGATCCTTCACGATGTGGGAGATTGGGTATTCAGGGGAGCTGAGGCCCCCATTTTGTGAATCTATAAACCTCGTGGTAGTTGTATTGGTACAACATTCATGGCGTGCTTCTGATAAATTGAAAGTTGTGGCCTGTGATTGGACAGGAAAAGAACTAGGCTGACAATGCTTAGACAGCTGAGGAGAGACCGAGATAGGGTACCAAAGCCAAGCTTTGCTCTCGATACAGCTGCCCTCTTCCCGCTTTTATTCTGGCTCATGAGCCTTCGACAACAGCCTGGAGGTTTTCTTCAAGTAACTTTGCCCTTCTCCTTTTTTTGGTTCTAGGGAGACTCTCAGCAAGGCACCATGTTCCATGAGGTGGCTCTGTGGCTGCTGGTGGGCATCCGAATCTCTGCAATAGCCGGAGGGGGCCCTGGAGGAGGTTATGCGCAGATGAAATACATGCAGCCAGTGGTGAAAGGGCCTCTCGGACCCCCGTTCCGAGAAGGTAAAGGCCAATACATAGGTAAGTGGCACCCCGTGGTGTGCAGGGAGGCCAGATTGGAAAGACGACAGAAGGGTTTGCTTTGGAAAGAAATTCAGCCTATCATCTTAACCTTGTTTATATTGGCTTTGTGGTTTGAGATATCTTTTATGGCTTTTGTGTTTCTCGCTTGAGTGTGTGCTTGCCAGATGCTGATCAAATGCCTTAGATACATTAATTACATTTAAAGATATCTGTCTGGTTTTCCCCAACAAGATAAAGGGGAGATAGAAATAATATCTTTATCTAGCCTCTGCTGTCTGATTCCCACAATCCCTTCCTTTTTACAATGGGAACCAAGGTTAACCAAGAAACGGTTTGGGGCCCAACTGTGAATTACCAAAGGACAGGAAGAAATTACACTGGTCCGATTCATGCAGCACATTTACTGGATTAACTCACTTCTTGGATTGTTCACTTAACAAGGGACCTTGGAGGTCTTCTAGTCCAACCCCCTGCTCAAATAGGAGACTGTATGCCATTTCAGACTTCACCGAATGTGAATTGAAACACATGTCTAATTGTTGCAATAACATATTGTGCCACAAAAAAAGACAGCCAAGTTACTACCTAACTAAGCATTGCAAATTTTATAAATGCAGTTGCTCATTGTTCTCTCTTGACAGTTGCCAGGAAAAAAAGAAGTCTGGGGCATCAATGGAAATTAGAGAGATGAAGAAGCCAGAGAAAAGAAAAGAAGCTCTTTAAACAAGTAGCATGCAATGGGAGAAAATTGTTAATTGTGTAGAATGTGGCTGCATGTTTTAAAAGAATAGGGAGGGTTTAGAAGGCATTGTGATGCTCAAAAACAATCCCCACCCAGTTTGGATAATTCCCAGACCTTAGTCACTTTTAAATAAGAAGAAAATAAGTCAAATTTAAAATATAGCTTACCCTCTAATCTGCAAGTGGAGAATTGATTACCTGATAAAGGAGCTGCATTTGAGTATTAAAATATTCACCTTTGGAGCCTAAGAACAAGTCTCAACAGTTCTGCATTTCGGTAGGATTTACAGGTTAAACATAGTCAGAGCGTGTGACCCAAGCACTATGCTTCTCTCATACAATCACAGCTTACAGATGTGATTACCAGGCTTGGCCAGTAAACTCTATGGTGGCTATTCAATGCTTGCACAGAAAAATTTTGACTGGCCCACCTACCATGTTTTCTGAAATTTAGCCATTTCCCCCTTCGTGGCGATGAATTTCAATTGAACTTTTCATCTGAAATGATACCGTCAAGGTTGACCATCGGATCTAACATCTGGTGGACCTTCAAGATGGAAATACGAAAGTCTGCCTTCACCCAGGCTGATTTCTTCCATTGTTTCTGCCTTCAGAGAAGGCACTTGGTTAATTTATTGAGGAAGGAGGCATCGAGGAAAATAACAGTTTTGTGCAAAGATGGTGATTTAAGAAGACACCTGAAAAGGTTATTGAATGCAAGCAGGGCGGATGAGGAGAGATATCTGGTTAGCAAAGTAAATCACTAGCTAAAGGTTTCCCCGTCCAGTTGTGTCCGACTTGGGATATGGTTCTTATCTCTGTTTCTTGGTTAAGGGAGCCAGCGTTGTCCGAAGACTATTTCCGTGATTATGTAACCAACATGACTATACGCCAAAGGCACATGGAACACTGTAACTTTCCCACCGAAGTGGTACCTATTAATCTACTCGCATTTGCTTGCTTTTGAACTGCTAGGAAGGCAGGAGCTGGGGCAAGAACAGGAATTCATCCTGTTGTGCCGAGCTCGGGTCTCAAACCTGGGCTGTCAGCTCTCCCAGCTCTGCTTCTTTAACCACTGAGCTCCCTTTGATGAGGACAGATACCTGGTTAGTCAGGTGAATCACTAGATCTGGCTTAATCTCTCGGGAACAATTTTGGCAAGAGACAATGTGCAGGCAATCAAATGGAAATGCTGGATCTGGCATTCTAATTGTCTCTTAAGATGGAAGCTGATTCCTCTCATTAATTCCTCTATCTTGTGACAAAGATGTTGATTTTTTTTAAAAAAAGTGGTTAAAAGTCATCGAACTTGAAAATAAACCTGTTGCTGGTATAAAGCTTAAGTGGCATAACTTGGCACCAGAGTTATGTATACTTAAGAAGTAGAGCAGGGATGGGCTTCAAAAAATTTAGCAACTGGCCCTCTGTCCAGTTGCTGGGTGGGCCATGGTGGGTGTGGCCTCCTGCACCATGGCAGAAGGGCTCTCTTCACCCTCCCTGGGCTCCGGAGGGCATAAAAACCCAGACCCAGGAGTTTACACTGATTTATGCGTTGTGTTTATTTGTATCCCAGCTTTATTACTTTTACAAATAACTCCAGGCAGCAAACATATCCAATACTTCCTCCTCATAACAACAACCCTGTGAGGTGGCTTGGACTGAGAGAACTGGCTTTCATAGCTAAGGTGGGACTTGAACTCACAGTCTTTCGTTTTCTAGCTTACTGCCAAAACCACCAGATTATATATAGTAATACAGGAAGTTTGCTGTTTCTTGGATAGCCAGAGAAAAGAAATCCTTTCCATTCAGTCTGGACAATTCCAAGACTAGAAACAGCACTAAGAATGTTTTAGTGCATATCAAACCATTAACCATTTGTGCACCAAGAAAGAACCAGGTTGCCTGCCAAAAAAAGTAGCTCAGTAGGCAGGACATTCAACTCTGCAAACCCATCCCTTTAATTAGGATTAAACATAGACTAAGCCTACATGATACGATCAATACCATGTTTCGTTTACAATGTTTATTTGCAAGACATGATTATCTGTAATATGGGCATAAATTCTGGGATCACATGGGAAATCTTTGAAGAGCCTGCATCAATTTGCAGATAGTCCTTGAATTACAATGGAAATGGAGCCCACAATTTTAGTCGTAATTTGTATTAGGTGGGTCAGCACATGTCCATGACCAATTTTACTATGATTTTTTGTAACGGTCGTTAAGCAAATCCATTATTCACTATAATTTGTGCGGTTTTGTGGTTTTTTTGCCAGTTTCCAGGAAAAAAACCACACTGTAAACTGTGGTCATGTGACTGTAGGGCACTGCAGCCATAAATGCTGGCCAGTTGCCAAGGTCCCAAAATGCAGACCATGTGACATTAGAACTTTGAATCTGGATTGTAAGCAACTTTGGGAGAAGTCTGTTGTAGCTTCAGGTAGTTGCTAAGTGGCTATAAGTCAAGGACTACCTGTAGTTGGAAATTAACGAATTTCCTCCTCCAATTGGAGTTGACTGCCAGATGACGTGTTAATCCTAAATGACCCCATTAAGATGATTGCTTGATCTTCACCTGATAGCATCTTCTCAAAGGTTTCCTTCGTGCAACCCAAGGATGAGCCACAGCCATTATTTATACTACTTTCCATTCTCAAGTTCTCCATCTGGTCGCCTGTGGTTGAGTTGTAGGACAAGAGGATTTCCACGTGGCACCAGGCTGTGGAAATCTCTGTCTAGAGCTCCTTTATTGTCTTTGAACAGCCAGGTCCTTACATGGCCCTTTGCTGAATCATCAAATATATTTATTCTGAAATACATTTATTTGGTTTTGCCAAAGTGCCACTCTGGTCCAAGTTTTCATTCCCTTGTCTAAAGTTTTTGGATGACATTAACTTTTAGACTTTCCCCTTTAAGGATTTCAGTAGTTGCTTTGGGTTAAATTGGTTTAAGCTATTTGGGAGGCCTAGTTATTCTGAAACAGTATCAAAACACAAGCAAATAGGTTGATCCACAAAGCTAACTTTGCTCTCACCCATCACAGAGAAGATGTTCTGTCTGTCTTGTATTATATTTCTTCAGACTTTAATGAGCTCATCGAGAATTAATTTTGCCTCCTAATTTTTTTTTATCCAGATAGTCCTTGACTTACAACCATAATTGAGCCCAAAATTTCTGTTGAAAGCAAAATATTTGTTAAGTAAATTTTGGCCTATTTTCTCTCTGGCAACACTTGTTAAGTGACTCACTGCAGGTGTTAAGTTTTCAGAGCTGAAGAAGCTTCTTGGGTGACAAGTGAAACGTCTTCAAAGAAAAACCAGAAAGTCTCGAAAAAGCACCTATTCAGATACAGTGTGGTTCAGATTTTGATCTAACTTTCTAGCGGGGAAAATTGGAATCACCGTGTCAATGTTCTGAGTAATGCATCCATTGAAAGCAGGACTCCGAGGCAGGGAGGTTCCTCAAAGAACATGAGTGATGACACGGGGCGTGGCACAAAGGCAAACACAGTCAGTGAATAAGAATGAGTTTCTTTTTCAGTTTCAACTTTGCCCCCAATGACCCGGTTACCTTCCAGTCTGGAGAAAAACTCTCCCACAAACCTGCACCAGCCTTTGGCTGCAGATATTCCAGTCCAAACATTGTAAATTGAAAACTTTAAACTATAAATCCATCAAAGTAAGATAAGGTAGTTAAATCCGGCAGAGCAAGATAAGGAGTTCCAGAAATGAAGTAACCAAGCAGTAAATAAAACCAGTTGGGGGGATGCCAGGAACTCAAATTACCGCAGCCAAACACAAGATAAACTCAAGGTTTGTTCCTGAAAAACGCCCCTCCCAAACTGTCTCTCCTTTAAACTCCCTTCCCAGGTGTGCCTTGTGAGGGGAATCAGGGCCCTTTCCTCCCTCGTAAGCCACACAACCCATGTTGCTCTCTTCTCCATTCTTCCCTGCGTGCCCTAGGATGAAGAAGGGGTGGGCCTTGGTCTTCCTCTGAACTCCCTCTCCCTTATTTTACTGCTCCCCTGCCTCTGCCCAGCCTGACTTTGCCCTTCCCCAGTTTCCTCCACAACCAATCGGCCTTCTTTCCTGCTCCCTGATGGCTGTTCATCTTCCTCCTCGTATTCACACTCTGACGGGAGCATGACAACATGTTTATTGGAGACATCATCTCAGCACAGCCAGTGAAAACCAACTCTAAAGGTTCCTGTGATTTTCACCTAATTAAAAGAGTAAAACTCCCCATCCCCCATGTGTCACCAGTCACATTATCCAATGAATACAGCTGGCAGGCTCCTCTCCTTCCCCAGCCACCTGTTATGATGACCTTGGTTCCCACCAGAAAACATTTTGCTTTGACTGTAAGCTGGGCTATCTAGATTCCCCCTCCCTTCCCCCTTTCTGGCAACTATGAGGCAGCACAAGATGGCTTCAGCCAGGTTCGCTTCAGAGTTGACCCATAATACAATGTATCCATTCAAAAGAGGACACATAGGCAAGCAAAGTTCCTATTAAACCATTGTTTCTCAACCTTAACAACTTTCAGATGTCTGGACTTCAACTCCCAGAATTCCCCATCATAAATGCACACAAGTTCTCAGCTGGGGAGATTCTGGGATTTGAAGTCCGCACATCCAAAAGTTGCCAGTATTGAAAAGCACTGCTTTATACAATTCCCTCCCAAAATTCTACTCCATACAAGGCTGGTCATTGTAGCGTATACCTGTTTCACGAACAACCATCCAGAGATCATGCGATGCCTACCTTGTGTAGATTCTGCATTTGCAAAGTTGAAGGTTAGCTTCGGCTGCTTGAGATTCATGAGGATCTGGTGGCCACTTCTCCAAATGACAAATGGGAGGACTTGACACCTTTTAATCAAACAAGTTAGTCGGATAGGAAGGACGCTACCAGGCACCTCCTGACTAATGGGACTTTGGAGGCGCTCCCGGCTTTCGTAACTTGATCATCTGAGAAGTTCTGTGTTTGGCAAGGATTTCCTGAGTACTGAATCCACTGTTTATAGAGCTGTAACAGGACAGAGAAATAATCTTTTCCCTTATCGCGCAATCTAATAAGAGAAAACTCCATTGTGCAGGGTATACTAACCACCAAATGGCTTAGCTGGCCTTGAAGACCTGCATCTGGAATCAAATCGTGTTTAAACACAAAATGGATCGTGTGTATTTCCTACCAGCACCACCTTTTCCAGTCTTGGCAAAGTTTTTTCTTTTTTTCCTTTTCTTGAAAATAAATTTATTAAAAGTTTGGAAAAGAGTGATTAAAAAAAAATAGTACAAACTAAAAAGAAAAAGAATAAAGTACAAGCGGCCTCGTACATACAAGAGTTCATTTAGTGACTGTTCAAAGTTGCAACAGCACTGAAAAAAAGTGACTTATGACCGTTTTTCACTCTTGCGACCATGGCAGCATTCCCGGGATCACATGATCAAAATTTGGACAACTGACTCGTATTTATGACAGTCGCAGTGTCCCTGGGGTCTTGCGATCCCCTTTGGTGACTTCCTGACCAGCAAAGTCAATGGGGAAGCCGGATTCACTTAACAACAGTGTTACTAACTTAAAAGCTGCGGTGGTTCACTCAACAATGGTGGCAAGAAAGGTTGTAAAATGGGGCAAAGCTGACTTAACAAATGGCTCACTAAGCCACAGAAATGTTGGTCTCAATTGGGGTCGTACGTTGAGGACTACCTCTGTACAAGATTTTTCTACACACACACACACAAACACACACACCCTTCCCTCCCGCAAGAGGGAACTTGCCACTTTCATCATAGTAAGTGTACAAGTAGTCCTCAACTTACAACCCCAACTGAGGCCAGAATTTCTTGCTAAGCATGGCGAGTCATGCCCAATTTTATGACCCTTTTTGCCACTACCAGTAGTCCTTGAGTTATGACTACAATTGAACCCAAAATGTATGCTACTAAGTGAAACATTTGTTAAATGAGTTTGTTTGCCCCATTTTGCGACTTTTCTTGCCATGGTTGTTAAGTGAATCAGTACATTCATTAAATTGGTAACGTGATTGCTAAGGGAATCTAGCTTCCCCGTTGACTTTGCTCGTCAGAAGGTCACAAAAGGAGATTTACATGACTCCCTGGGACACTGCAGACGTCATAAATATGAGTCAGTTGCCATGGTCTGAATTTTGATCATGTGATCAAATGCTGCAATGGTCATAGGAGTGAAAAACAATCGTAAGTAGCTTTTTAAAGTGCCGTTGTAACTTTGAACGGTCACTAAATAAACTGCTGTAAGTCGAGCATTACCTGTAGTGGTAAGTGAATCACTGCAGTTGTTAAGTAAATCATAGAACTGTTGACAAATTGGGCCTCTCTCACTGGCTTTGCTTGTCAAAAGCCAGCTGGAAAAGTCACAAATAACATTCAGGTGATTCTGGGATAAATACATACCAGTTGCCAAGCATCCAAAATGTTGATCCTATGACTATTGGGATGCTGCAACAGTCATAAATACAAGGACGGCCATAAGTAACTTTTTTCTGTGCCCTTGTAACTTCGAACAGTTGCTAAATAAAGAGTTGTAAGTCAAGGATTACCTGTAAGCAATTGCATAATCTCTTCCCCTCGTCTTCATTAACAGTGAATATAAATATAAAACCTCTTCTTCTCATCATCCATCTCTTCACAATAGGCAAATCAAATAAGGAACATCATTTCCAACCCAATTATCAGCAAAATGTCCCAACAGGCCTCTAAAATATTAATCTTACTTCTTCCTAGTTAGTTAGTTAACTTTATTGATTAGCCCATGGGCCGTTATCAAAGTGCAGAGTTCCAAACACAAATTATTACAAAAATCCGATTGGAAACAATTTAGAATGGAATCGGAATAAAATACAGTTAAAATGAAATTGGAATAAAATACAATTTAAAACAACATTGAAATAAATGTACAATTTAAAATGAGGCTGGAATAAAATACAATAATTTAATATGCGGATAAATAAAATATGATACAATTGTATTTCAGTACTTCTTCCCAGCATTATCCCTGAGCTTTGGCAGGGTCCGCTTCACTGTTAAAATGTAAACATTACTTAACGCGTATAAAACTCAACATTCCATCTCTCAACTCTTAGCTGTAACAAAATCCCATTTAAAAGGCCTGAGAGGGTCCCAATAGCCCAATGGAAACAAAACCGAACGAAAATCAAAGTTTAAACATAACAAAAGGAGACGATTTCTCCTTTACAGAAGACAAGCTCCGATGGACCAGTTTTGGCACCGTTCTTATCTGTTCCTTGTCCAAGGAGACCAAAAGGAAACACAAACTACAGCGCTGCAGGATTGGGAAGAAGTAAAAAAAAATGGCTGATACTGGTCTGGGATTCGAGGATTTGTGCATGCCAGGGTCTCTCTCTCTCTCTCTCTCTCTTTCTCTCTCCTCCCTCCCTCTCTCTCTCTCTCTCTCTCTCTTTCTGAATTAGACTTTGTTACTTTTTTCTGAAAGTAGAGGCACATTGGCTCAGTGGTTAAAGACGCCCGAGCTTGTCAGCTGACAGCCCAGTTTGAGACCCAAACACCACGCCCCTGCCCACCTAGCAGTTTGAAATCATGAAAATGGGAGTAAATAAATAGGTATCACTTCAGCAGGAAGATAACAGCGGTCCATGTACCTCGGTGTATAGGAAGGGAAGGGAAGGGAAGGGAAGGGAAGGGAGGGGAGGGGAGAGGAGAGGAGAGGAGAGGAGAGAAGAGAAGAGAAGAGAAGAGAAGAGAAGAGAAGAGAAGAGAAG
>NW_020769327.1:9754001-9776871 GCF_900518735.1 Pseudonaja textilis
AGAGAAGAGAAGAGAAGAGAAGAGAAGAGAAGAGAAGAGAAGAGAAGAGAAGAGAAGAGAAGAGAAGAGAAGAGAAGAGAAGAGAAGAGAAGAATGAGCTGGAAGGGACCTCGGAGGTCTTCTAGTCCAACCCCCTGCTCCAGCAGGAGAACCTATAAAATTTCACATAAGTGACTGTCTAGATCTTTTCAGCATCGAGTGCCCAAAGCGCATGCATCCCCCAAATGTGATATGCGCACGTCCCCTGCACATGTGCCACCCTGCATGTGCCCCGCCCCACACGCATGCACTTCCCCTGCGTATGCACGTGCATCCCTGCATGCACATGTATCCCTGTGCATGCGCCCCCCCCAACATATGCACCCCGTCCCCCCACACATGCGCAGTAGAAACCCAAAGACGAGCTGGCCGGTGGGAGGGATGTGCATGCAAAGCGGAGCTGAGCTGGGACCATGGCTCAGATGCCCACAGAGAGGGCTCGGCGTGTCACCTCTGGCACACCTGCCATAGGTTCGCCATCACGCGTCTAGATTTTTAAAAACCTCCAATGATGGGGTACCCCCAACTTCTGGTGGCAGGCTGTTCCACTGGTTAATTGTCCTCACAGTCAGCAAGTTTTTCCTCAATTCCAGGTTGTTTCTCTCCTTGATTAGTTTCCAACCATTATTTCTTGTCTTCTCTTTTGATGCTTTGGAGAATAATTTGACCCCCGCTTCTTCTTTGGGGCAGCCCCTCAAGTACTGGAATACTGCTATCATGTCCCCCCTAATTCTTCTTTTCTTTAGACTAGCCAGACCCAAATCCTGCAGCCGTTCTTCATATGCTTTAGTTTCCAGGACTTTGATCATCTCAGATCATCTTAATCAGAGGTGGGATTCTACCAGTTGGCCCCTATTCACTAGAACTGGTTGTTAACATTCTAAGCAGTTTGGAGAACCGGTTGTTAGAATAAATTACTGGCTTAATCCTGTAAGGAAGGCAGGAAGGAAACATTCTGGTGTTGATTACAGAAACTGCCTCTCCGTTTAACCCTTATTACATTCTTGGCAGGACTAGACTTCCTGTCTCTGGAACTTCTCTGGAGGTTTTTTTCCCCTCCTTTGCTGGTGCTTTGCTTGTGTGGAGTGACCATTCAAAGTTACAATGGCCCTGAAAAAAGTGACTTATGACCCTTTTTCACACTTACGACTGTTGCAGCATCCCCACAGTCATGAGAGGCCAGGCGAGGAGATGCGTGCCTTGATGTGAATGATATTGAGTTGGCCACACCCAGCCAATAACATGACCACCAAGCCATGTCCACCCAGTCACATGACCACCAAACCACGCCCACCAACTAAGCCATGCCCACAGAACCAGTTCTTAAAAAATTTGATTCCCACCCCTGATCTTAATCATGGGGACCACATGACCACAGAAAGGGTCTTCGGACAATACTGGCTCCTTCAGCTAAAAACACCGACCCCCTAGAGTAAGACACAACTGGACCGGGGAAATCTTTACTTTTACTTTCTGCTGAATCCTACTCATTGCTACTTTTCTTTATAGTTTTGGGACTCCTCTGCCTCCAGAGTGCACCCCTGTTGGGTAGAATTTAAAATCTAGGAAGTAAGAGGCCCTACGGATTTAACTCAGCTAGTTGTTGCCGACTGTAGCGGGGAGTGCTCATCTCTGTTTCAGGGACATTGAGCCAGCGCTGTCCAAAGGCATTGCCACAGTCACATGGCCAACATGATATCATGGAGAACTACTATCTTCCCACTGAAGTGGTACCTATTTATCTATTCACATTTGTATGCTTTGGAACTGCTATTTTTGGCAGGAGCTGGGGCGAGGATGGGAAAAGCTAGGAAGGTGGCAGACAAATCGCATTTTTTCCTGTGAGGCAAAAAAGAGAGTATTGGGTAATCCCCAATTTATCACCATAAATGCCCATCAGAGTCATTAAGTAGTGATGGTTATAAAGTGGATCACCCACTCAAATTTATGATCTTTTTTTGCAGCAGCAGCCATTAAGTGAACATGGCAATTAAGTGAACTGATGGTCTTCTATGGTCAGTTTTACTGAAAACTAAAAGAAAATGCCTATTTTGGGGGGAGGGGCGGTAAAAGCATAATAAAACATGCTCATGTGATTGTGGGACACTAGAAACAGCCCTAGATAAAAGCCAATCCAACCCATGGTCACAAATCTGGGTCATAACTCCCTGTGGGGAGATTAATTGTAACTTCAAATGGCTTCTAAGCAATTGGTTATAAGTTGAGGATCTGTATATTCATAAATGCTCAAGGATTTAATTCTCATTCATTTGGCAATATATCTTGCATGGACCTGCTATTTATTCTTAGTTCAAAGCTTAATAGGGATTCCTAATCTTTTAAAATGATGGAACATACTGTGTTATTTGTAACCTCGTTTGTATTTTACTCTCTTATTCTTTTTCCTTCTCTTATTCCTGTTGCTTTATTTCTTTTCTTAAAATGTCTAAAGAAAATTCTTTAGTATGTCATATACTAGAGTCCATTTTGGCCAGGAGAAGCATGGACAGTGATTTCTCATACAATAAAATAAAGGATGTTATTTGGGACAAAAAGGTCTTTATGCTGGGCATCTTTTCCCAATTCAGAGATTTTGAAGAATGCAAGTCTTTGTCTTGGAGTAACATTGCCACCTGGTGGATGCTATGGAAACAAACTAGCTTCCTTTTTTAAAAAAAAATGTTTAAAAGGAAACAAAAGCTAACGAGAATTAATATAAGTAAAGAAGAAAAAAGAAAGAAAAAGTCTAAAGTGCAAAAATAAAGAAGGAAAAAATAAAAAGGAGATTTTCTGGTAGTAGACATTCTTTATAGCAAATATAAGTACAAATACATTCCATGGTTTTAAAACGTCTTTTTGTAGTAACTTCTTTTTACTAATCAAACTTTAATAACTTCTTTTTACTAATCAAAACATAATTAATTTCATTTTTTTTAAATTTCATGACAAAAAATCTATAAGGGGATTTCCAGTCAACTATAAATAAAAATATTTTCTCTAATTAAACAAGTTAATTTAGCCATCTCTGCCAGTTCCATCATCTTCCTATATTGTGGATAGTGCCAGACCTTTCCATTTTTGAGCATGTAATAATCTTGCCTCCTTCCTAAGCAAAGAGAATAACTGGTCCAAAGTCATTTGGCCAGGCTTCACGGCTAAGGCAGGACTAGAACTCCCAGCCTCCTGGTGATTGGCCCAAAGTTACCCAGCTAGCTTTTATGCCTTAAGGCAGGATCAGAATTCATGGTTCCTTATCTGTAGCCTGATGCCTTAACCACAACACCAAACTAACTCTCATATTTGGGATGCCAATATTTTTATTAGTAGGTAACTATGGGTCCATGGGGTGGGATCAGTATAGAAATGCTTTTTTTAAATGTCTTTGAATCAGTGTTGACTCTTGGCTACTGCCTGGACAGGTCCCTTGTGGTTTTGTTGGCAAAACTGTAGAAGTGGCTTGACAATGGATAACTTCCAATCTCAGAAGGCTATAGATTATAAAGTCTTTTAATTCTTGGGCTGAAACCCAGCAAATACAATCCATTGGCTGACAAAGCATTAACAACCTCTCCCCAACTCACTATAACCCCAAAGCATTTCGGGATGGCCGACTTTGGAAAAGCTGTTAAGGAAAAAGAGCACAAAAGGTATTTTTAAGCTGTTTTGGTCTCTTAATTGTTGGCAAATGCCGGGCGTTTAAAAGAAAAGCCCTATGACCTTGCAAAGGGTTGTTTGAAATCAATGGGGAATCGTTTAATCTAGATTAGAACAGCGTTTCTTAACCGTGGCAGCTTGTGTGGACTTTGACTCCCAGAATTCCCCAACCAGCAAGGAAGTTCACGCTTCTTCCAAGGTGCCAAGATTGAGAAATGCTGTTTTAGAGTAAGTCCCCCTCAGATACTGTGGTAATAAAAACAAGGAAGATGAAGGATTCTTTTCTAAGGAAAACCTTGTGATGGAGGTAGGCCTGACCCTCATTAAGGTTTTAAAAGGCTGGATCCCTGCCTAAACACAGAATAAAATCTATGAAGTGTACAGATAGTCCTTGATTAATAATAGTTCATTCAGTGACCATTCAAAGTTATGACAGCACTGAAAAAAAGTGATTTATGACTGTTTTTCACACTTACAATCGTTGTGGCATCCCCAGGGTCACATGATCAAAATTCAGATGCTTAGCAACTGACTCCTATTTATGACGGTTGCAGTGTCCTGGGGTCATATGATCCTTTTGTGACCTGACAAGCAAAATCAATGGGGAAAGCCAGATTCACTTAAACAACCGGGTTATTAACAACTGCCGTGATTCACTTAACAGCTGTGGCAAGAAAAGTCATAAAACGGGGCAAAATTCATTTAATTCATTGTCTTGCTTAGTAACATAAATGTTGTGCTCAGTTGTGGCCGTAAGTTGAGGATTACCTGTAAAGCAACTGGGTTTTTAATTTGAAGCCTGGATAACTTTTCTCTTTGATGTGAACGGCTGCGCGGGGATGAGAATAAATGATACATAGGAAACTAGCTGAATATTGCCTGCTCGCTGTTTCCTCAAACTGAGGTTGTCTGGATGAGGGCTAGTGAATCTAAGGACCCAAACACGTTTGAAGGATACCACGTTTGAGCCACCAAACTGCACCTGTACATTTGGAAGATCCTAAATTCAGATTTTGTTCCTTCCCCCCCCCCCATTTCTTTGGCTAGACTTGGCCGATAGCTCCGGGCTGTGGCCCTTGCAAGTCCACCATTCTTTTTCAGAAGACAGGGGTGTCCTTCATCTCACATCACCTTGACAACGCTGCCTTGTTCGGATGATCTTGAAAGCTCTTTCTTTTCCAAAGTATCAAAAAAGCATAAGAACATATTGAAATCAGTTGCTTTGGGAAGGCCTTTTTCCAAACACAAAATAAAAGGGGAAAAAAAAAACCTTGCTTAAGCATAGATGTTTTGGCTGCGTTATTATAGTACGAGAATTTAATGGACAAAGATTTTGGGGGGATATTTATGTGATCCTCACTAGAGCCGTAAATGAGACAAACGTTTGATGTACAGTTCAACTCAAAATTTCCACTAACAACAAAAATCATTCAAGAGACCATTTGGGTTTTTTTCCTATATAAAAATATTTTTAAAAGTCGTCTTAGCTCTTTTATGCCAACTTGGAGTTCATTCCACCAATGGCATTGGTCTCTTTCTGCTGGCATTTGATTTGCTTAAGTGGTTTTATATTAGTTGAAGGAAAAAAATTAGCATGGGCCAAACCTTTGAAAACATTATGGAGTGTGATGCTGGATCTTAGACCTGGGTTAAAATAGGAATACAGAGATGAAGTAAGGAAAAACAAAACTATTATTGTCGCTAGCCTGCCTTTCTCCCCAGAGGGAATGAAACTTCCAGAGATTCCTCTATGATTTTTTTTCTTTAAAAAGTTTCTTAATCAGAAGACATGATAGGAAATGAGTTTCAGTTTTGCACTATTGAACAGAAATACAAAGCATCTCCTCTGAACACCGTTTTTCAGTGCTAACGTGCTAATTGTTGTTTTAAGGGACTTTGATTTCTACAGCTAACTTGTAACACTCCTGGATATTGTCATTTAGAAATGGAAGCCAATAATGTTGAAATTTGGAAGTCGAGTCTGAGTTTGTCATGTCCACCAAATAGAAATCTTGCAAAGCCCTCAAATTTTCTCAGAGAGGCTCAAGTCTATAGACATGTCAAATTCAGTGTTATGTATGTGAAACATCTCAAATTCAAAAGATTATTCTCAGCTTAAAGCTGAGCTGTTTTGAGATCAGAACAGTGTTAGAAAAATTCCAACATGTTGAGTTTTTGATGTTCTCAGAATTTGGTTGTTTTCTTACCATTACCAGGTTAGGTCAAAACAAAACAAACAACTGAGTTATGAGACAATCAATAATTCAACTGGTCAACCTTGAGGTACATATCTTCTCTCCTGTTGGACCTTCTGATAGGATCCAAGTGACCCGTTTTATGCTTGAAGCCGCTGTTTTGAGCTCAAAATGGTTCCAAACATTATCCATAACCCAGAAGACCCTTTTGAAGAGTCTTCTTGCTTTAGAGAGCTTTGCTTTGACAGAAAGTTCCCTCAGCGCTTGCAGCAATGGGCCCCCCTGTGTCAGGAAAAGAGTTGAGGACTGCCTGTCTCTGAAAGTCAAAGCTTGCCTTCTTTGGCCTCTGCCAAGATGCTCAGCCTGCCTTGAGTGATGGGTCCTTCATGTCTTCACAGATATGCCTCCACTGCTGCCGATGGACCTCAAGGGTGAACCTGGACCACCGGGAAAGCCAGGCCCAAGAGGACCACCTGGACCGCCAGGCTATCCTGGGAAACCAGGCACCGGGAAACCAGGACTTCATGGGCAACCTGGACCTGCTGGGCCCCCTGGCTTTTCTGGTATTGGCAAACCTGGTCTTCCAGGACTTCCGGGCAAGGCTGGCATGAAGGGGATGCCAGGGCCAGCAGGGGAGATTGGCCCACGAGGAGACCAAGGACTGAGGGGCTGGCCAGGGCCACCAGGATTGCCTGGGCCTGCTGGGCTCACTGTGAATGGGAAACCAGGGCCAAGTGGGGCTCCGGGGCTCCCTGGGTTCCGGGGAGAGCCTGGGCCGAAAGGAGAACCCGGCCCGCGAGGCGAGCGTGGAGCAAAGGGCGAGAATGGCGTGGGGATGCCCGGATTGACAGGCCCCCGAGGGAATGCGGGACTGCCTGGCCCTGCAGGGCCTCCAGGGCCTTCTGGCCTCGGAAAACCCGGCCTGGATGGGTTGCCCGGGACTCCGGGGAACAAAGGGGACTTGGGGCTTCCAGGTGAGCCAGGGCTGAGTGGACAACCTGGGCCTATGGGCCCTCGTGGTCCTCCAGGTGTGGATGGCACCGGACTGCCTGGCGTAGCTGGCATGCCGGGTCTGCCAGGCCCTTTGGGCCCCAAGGGTGAACCTGGCCTGCGTGGCCTTCCAGGGCTGCCTGGCACTACAGGGTATGGGAAACCAGGGCTCCCTGGCTTCAAGGGGGACCGTGGGCAACCGGGAGTGCCAGGAATAATCGGTGATAAAGGGGAGCCCGGGATGGATGGAGAGCCAGGGGAGATGGGGCCCCAGGGCCTGGTTGGGGTCCCTGGCCCTCAGGGTATCATGGGTTTGCCAGGCAAGCATGGGCTCCCCGGCGCAAAAGGGGAAGTCGGGCCAAGTGGGCCTATAGGACCCCCAGGCCTGCGGGGAGACCAGGGACCCAACGGTTTTGTGGGCAAGCCGGGGATTCCCGGGGAGAGAGGGCTTCCCGGTGCCATAGGGATGCCTGGCCCAATGGGCCCCAAGGGGGAAGGTGGCTTCATGGGTCTTCCTGGGGCTCCAGGCCCTTCTGGGCTCCATGGGTCAAAGGGGGACTCCGGGATCCCAGGCCAACCAGGCCTCAGAGGCCCTTCAGGAATACCAGGTTTACAAGGCCCCTTGGGTCCCATGGGCCCCCAAGGTTTGAAAGGCCTGAAAGGTGAACCTGGGCTCCCGGGGGCCCCCGGGATCAGCCGAGTTGGAGAGCCAGGCATGATAGGTCCCGCTGGCCCCCCAGGGGTTCCTGGAAACCCTGGAATCATTGGGCTCCCAGGGAGCCCGGGACCTCCAGGTCCACCTGGGGCCCCAGGAGTGTTGCCTGCCACGGAGTTTCAGGGCCACCACTTACCCAACGGAAACGTTGACGGAGCAGTGTTGGGGAACGGCAAGCCTGGGAAACCCCAGTTCGGTCGAGGGGAACTCTCTGCCCAAATGTTGCCAGCTTTCACCGCCATCCTGAGTTCCCCATTCCCAGCCTCAGGAATGCCCGTAAAATTCGACAGGACTTTGTACAATGGGCAGAACAGCTATAACCCAGGAACGGGGATCTTCACTTGCCCCATTTCTGGCATCTATTACTTTGCCTATCACGTCCATGTGAAAGGAACCAACGTCTGGGTGGCCCTTTACAAAAACAACGTGCCGGCCACCTACACTTACGATGAGTACAAAAAAGGCTATTTAGACCAAGCGTCGGGCAGCGCCGTGCTTGAACTCAAGGAAAGCGACCAAGTCTGGATCCAGATGCCGTCAGACCAAGCCAACGGTCTGTACTCCACCGAATACATCCATTCGTCTTTTTCCGGGTTCCTTCTCTGCCCCACATAACAGCCGCTGGGAGTTGCTCTTTTCTCCCCTTGAGTCATAAACTTGTCTTTTTTGGAAAATAAAAAATAAAAAAATAGGAAAGTCACTGGGAAGAACTGTGCGAGCCATGATCGCTTTGACCCAACCAAGGCGAGCATCCGGGAAAGAGAATCTTGTTGTTGCTGGACATCCTGCGGATTTGGAATTTGATTTATCCTTAGGACGGCATGGCCTGGCAAGACCACAGATGCTGCCCGTCACGTCTTTGGGGCCCTTGAAAGTCTGAAAGGGTCGGGAAAGCTGTGCCAACAAAAGTCACCTTTAACGTTGTGGGTTTTCTTTTTTTTAATTAAATCAGCTTAAGGCACCTCCTTCCCTTTGTGTTAGCTCTTTTAAAATGTGATTTCGGTCGACGCCTGAGGCATAACGAAGACCCAGAAGGGTGAATTATGAAATTGTGAAATGCTTTGCTCTAAGCATCTTTCATGCAAGGCTCTGTGTATCTTTAAAGCATCCCGTTCGGTGTTTATGGGAAAAGGGATGACAAAGGAACTCTTGATTTCAAGCCATACAGAGACTTCTAAAATCAACTGGAAAAAGCCGGACTCTGTACATCATGCGTTTGATAGCCCAGGGTTATATAAAACGGTCAAATGTCCATCGGGTGCAAGGCAGTAGTTTAAATAAATAAATATATTTCTATGGATATCTGAGTATTAAAGCACTGCAGATATTGCTAATTTTATATATATATATATATATAAAAAAGACTGAATTGTGTTAAGTTCAAACACCTTGTTACCATGTTTCCTCAGGATCTGCAGACTGTTGATGAAGGTGGCAGTACCAAACTCAATATTTGATATCTCTTCTTTTTAAGTAAAATTCTTCAGCGTAATTTCCACAATAGTGCTAAGTAATATTTTTCTTAATATTAGCTCCTTTAAAGGACATTTTGAGTAGTGCAATATCCTTTTTTAAAAAAAAGATGCAAAGTTTAGGCTTCTAGTTTTTGCATTGTTTTTTAAAGTAGCCATCTGTACCCCTTAAATACAAAAAAGAGGGTTTTGTCATCCGAAGAAATGAAAAATATACACTAAGGATTACTTTCTGCATGAATTGTGGACAACATAGATGGATTTAATTAACTATTCTTTTTATAGATCCTGAAATGGCCAGAGCAGCTTAGTATGTTTTTCAGATTTATTGTAAACATATATACGTTTAAACAACTCAAACTGCAGCAACAATTGCAATCAACGCTGAATTTGTTGACAAACATTCCAGGTTGCCACAAGTGAAAAACATCACACCTTGGACTGTAAAAAGAGCATCAAAAGAAAACTGCTGGGGAATAAAATATTTGGGTCATCTGCTATTACAAATATTATACCAACTGCCTTTTTCCCCCCTTCCATCCTTTTTTTAAAAAAAAAATCTTAATTCCATCTAGTTGTTTTATAAATTCCTGAAGATGACAATAATCCTAATGGCACACTCTACATGCAAAATAACTTCTTTATTTTCACCCTTGGTTTGCCTCAGGCTGAAATTGAAGGAGCCATGGGAGGGCACATTTTCTGTGTGCCTAATACTCAAAAGGCCAATTTTAGAGGCTTCCGGTCTTGTTTCAAGTGTATTTTCCTGTGGAGAACAGCCTTTTGGTTCAACTCATGACACCATTCAAAGAAAATACTTTACAGTTTAGCAAAATCTGAAGTGGGGGGGAAAAAATGAAGCATTCTAAGAGCAGAAGAGAATCACATAAATCCAGATTTTTGGTCTAGGTGCCCAGAGCATCATTTATTTATAACATGCTCTGCTGCACATTAAAAAAAAAATCTCTTTCTATGTATACAGGTAGTTCTTGACTTACTACCACAATTGAGCCCCAAATTTTCTGATGCTAAGACAGTTATGTGAGTTTTGCCCTTTTATGACCTTCCTTGTCACAATTGTACCCTGGTTGTTAAATGAATCTGGCTTCCCCCATTAACTTTGCTGGTCAGCAGTCACAAAAGGGGATTACGTGCCCTGGGACACTGCAACTGTGTAAGTATGGGTCAGTTGCCAAGCATCAGAATTTGGATCATGAGACCATGGGCGTGCTGCAATGGTCGTATGTTTGAAAAACGGTCATAAGACACTTTCTTCAGTGTCGTAACTTCGAACGGTCACTAAATGGAATGGTTGTAAGTCAAGGACTCCCTGTATTGGTCATTTGTGCGCTGACAACCACAAAACAAAGTGAACAGGCAACGTTTTTTCCAATTTCAAAAAAACAGGGAAAAGATTTCCAAAGTTTTACAACCTGATAATTTTTTCCTTATAGAAAGCATGACCCTTCTATACGTTAATGCATTATAAATGTAACAAAAAAGCAGCGATCACATACAGGACGATGAAGCATGGGTTGAAGAGGTTAATCCTTAGCTTATCTGTGCTGAGATTTACAGCATCTAATCTTTTGTCAGAAAAGACTTGGGTTTTGCATTGGGGAGAACTTGTACAAAGTGAGTTTCAGTCAGCCAAAAACACAGGCCTAGAACGCCGTTACACTGTGCATCTTCATATACCATTGGGATATCCTTAAAAAAAAAAATTGTGCTAGTATCTTTGTTTCTACTATATAGAGGATTTTTTTTTCCAGTTTTGTAAATACTTATGTTACATGCACTGTTCATAGTAAATTTTGTTTTGAAATGCACTCGTTTTGTGATCAGAAACTTCACTTCTGGCCTTCACTTCTGAACGGAAATTACACTTGATTGTATTGATCCAACTTCAATAAATCTTATTTTACAGAGATTTATTTGTATATCCAGTTATCGCCTGTAAATATATGTATATATATATATATATATATAGGCAACGTATCTACAGAGCAACCCACCTTTAGGTCCATACATTGTGAAAAGGGAAAAAAAATCAGACGGCTTATAAGCCAACATGCATGCAATTCCCTTTCTAGATAAGGATCAGGTGGGCTGCACTCTTGGGACAGTCCTTGAGGTTCTTTTGGTTAATCAAAACAAGGAGGGAAAAGAATTCCAGGGAGTCATCGTTTTTTCAGTTGGTTAAGGCCAGGAGGAAGTCAAATCTAGACATCTGGCCTGGCTTTTCCCTATTTTTAAAAAAATCTCTTTAGGATTATGATCTCTTGACCAGCTTTGTTTTTGTCCCACAGTGACTCTACGTGGGTTAATAATACTTTTGTCTGAAATCTTCTACAAAAGGAATTCTTTGTTAAATGAAAAACGTCACTTTGAATCGCTCCTCACTTTGATTTTGGGGTGTCCTTGGTGCTCTCTGAGCTCGTTTTCTTGCAGCCGTTTCTTTACCAAACCAGTTAACATCATCAGTGTTAAAAGGGAATGGGGTTGGTTGGTTTTCCTTTCTATCTTCAGTCCAGAATTTCTTATTTTCTGTTTTTAAAGTGCTTCTATATTAATGGCCCAGTTTAGCATGCATCTGTGTATGAATGCCAAATTGTGCAATGTCTATCTGTACATTTGCTTCTTTTGTGACAAATGAGTGTTTTTATCCTTTCTTCTTCTTCAATAACTGAAGACTGGGTAAAATAAATCACTTCTCGACTCCTTCCCTTGAATCCTTCACCTTTCCCTAATGGAAATAACTCTACTAAACTCCCTATAGACTTATTAACTGTTCATTTGATTGCCTTGTGTGCCATTAGCTTCAATTACTTTTGTTAAACTCTCCATAGTTAACTGCTTATTAATTTGATTGCCCTGCCTGATGTTAACCTTAAGTAGAACTGATTACTAATTAGACTTTTTTTTCAGCTGCCAAAATGCTTAAGCTCGACTAACAGCGGGTATGTCCTAACAAAACGGGCACTTTGGGAGGTCCCAAATCCACCTGTGCTGTGAATGATGTGTACCTGATCAACCCAGGCTTCCATTCCTGGCTTCCATTATCAGCCCATCCAATGCACTTTGCTCTAAAGTAAACTGCAGTAAGTTCCTTAGTACCTCCAATTATTTGTTTATTAAATACATATGCCACCCATTTCACTACTGAAGTGACTCTGGGTGGCTACTGGTGTTTGCAGAAATGGGATTGATACCTCTATTAACACCATCCCCAAAACCTGGTATTCAGAGGTGGACTGGTTGAGCAAGACGTAGTGTTACAAAATACCTTGGCTCAACTTAGAGTTGTTTACTTTACTCATGAAGCCAGCAGAGACACATCGATCCATCTTAGTTTTTAAAAAGCGGTAAAATTTATTAATGCCAGCATTACAGTTAATACATTTAAAGACATTTCTGGTATTCTAGTATTAAAATTCCAATTGCCCATAGAAGCAGCTCGGCCTGATGACTCTCAATCTAATAGTTGATTGAACTGCAGAGTTACATATTTGTCCTTTGACTTTGTCTAAACTTAGTCCTGTCTCAAGTTTTCTGGGGTGAGGATCTGCTTGGGAAAATGTCAGAAGGCCACCTGCTGCAGAGAGAACACGGGATACAATGAACTAAAGAGAATTCTGACCAAGATTAATTACAAAAATTTCAAAATTAGGAAACAAAACAGCAAAAGGAGAAAAGGATGGGTGAACAGTGACTATGCGGCTGAAAAGAACTGGCACTTCTGAACATGCAGCCACAGCTGGGAGGGAGCCATTCACTATGTCCTGGGCATGGTTCGCTTCCTTTGGTACATGATGCAAAACTATAGACCAGATTTACCGGGCGTCAAATCCTCATTCATGGCTCAAGCTGGCTGGTGGTAGAGTTCGTACAAGCCATCGGCCAGCTTCTCTGTCTCCTCATAGGCTTCACAGCTCTCTTTCCAAATTTGGGGCACCTGCTCCTCCCCGTAAAATGCCCCTGCAATGGCTCCTGCCATGGTTGCAATCGTATCCGTGTCCCCGCCCAGTAAGATGCAGTACATAATGGTCCGTTGCAGGCAGTTGTAGCTATCAGGGACATCAGGGTGAGATTCCATGCAACGCAGGAACGAGTAGATTGCGGTGGGGACAGAATGCAGGGCTGCGATGCCATTGCCTGCATTGAATCGAAAGGTTGCATTACTTTTACAGAACAGAGCCATGGTGGCACAGTGGTTAGAACGCAATACTGCAGGATACTTTGGACTGCCAGATGACTGCAACTGGGCAGTTCGACTCTCACCAGTTGACTCAACCTTCCATCCTTCCGAGGTGGGTAAAATGAGGACCTAGGTTGTTAGGGGCAATAGGCTGACTCTATAAACTGCTTAGAGAGGGCTGCAAAGCACTGTGAAGCAGTATATAACTCTATTGCTCTCTAGTTTTCTGCCACCTGTGAATGCAAAGTGAACCACAAGACATATAAAAGCAAATATTGTGTATGCACCAATGCCCACTGAGTCTTGTTTCCCTTCCAAGGAATGACCTGCAAATATGTCCTCCAAGAATCCTGAAAGAATGGAAGTACGGGTAGTCCTTGACTTACGAGCACAACTAAGCCCAAAATTTCTGTCACTAAATGAGACATTTGTTAAGTGAGTTTTGCCCCAACTCGCCAGAGTTGTTACGTGAATCACTGCAGTTGTTAAGTTAGTAACACGGTTGTTAAGTGAATCTGGCTTCCCCATTGACTTTGCTTGTCAGGTTTGCAAAAGGGGATCGCATGACCCAGGGACGCTGCGACCGTCATAAATAAGGGTCTGTTGCCAAGCATCTGAATTTTGATCATGTGATTATGGGAATGCCGCAATGGTTGTAAGTGTGAAAAGCAGTCCTTTGTTTCAATGCCATTGTCATTTCCAGCTGTCATTGAACAAACTGCTGTAAGTTGTTTCCGTTCAGTACAACAGAAACAATTTCTAGACTTGGCCCTCTATGCTCTTCCCTCAGCAACAGCAATTTTTAATGCCAGGCAAGAGCTCCAAAACTGTTTGTGCTGGGGTAAGAAGCCCCAGTCTCCACCTTCACAGGAATCATAAAGAAAAAGCCAAATGTAGGAATGGGGCCCCTTAAAAATATCTTCAACCAAGTCAAATCAACATAACCAAAGCTTTGGAGAAGTCCAAAAGTACTTTTATGCCGTTATGTTTCTTCCGTTCAATTGTGTCCAATTCTCAGGAGACTGCCTGGACAAATCCCTGCAGTTTTTTTCTCAACAAGATTTGGCATAAGTGGTTTGTCACTGCCTCGTTCCTGGGGCTGAAAGAAAGGGGATTGGCCCAAAGTCACCCAGCTGGCCCAAAATGGAACTGGAACTCACTCACTCCTGGTTTCTAGCCTGATTCCTTAAACCACTAGACCAAGCTGGTGGTCTATGCCAACGTTACACAGATATTATTACTGATTCTGAACAATAACTGGAGATAAACCTCCTCTAAATGCAGAACTTACATTCGTAATCACAAGGAGCTACCCAGAATCATCTTACCGGGGAGACGGCCGACATATAAATTTAATAAATAAATGAGAAACTAAATTGAATCTTAACACCTTTTCCCCCTACATCTATTGCAACACCCTGTTACAGTGATGTTCGATAGGCCAAACACGCACAGTATAAGTCTTATACTTACACAGCTTAAGTATCTCAAACTTCATGCCTGTTAATTTCATTCTGTTTTCTCTTTCTCAAGGTACATACAGGATTTTTTCAGTGTATAAGACTCCACCCACCACCCACACAAAAAAGTGGGTGGAAATGTCTTGAGCATCTTATACAGTGAATGTTGCCAAAGGCCCACCCACCCACCTGCCTGCCTCTGCCTCCCAGCCATTTGCCTCCTTGCAGCAAAAAGCCTGGTCAGCTTCGGCTGATGAGCACAAGCAGCTGATTGCCGGTTGGATTGGCCTCCCAACGACCAGCTGTTTCAGGTTGCAGGGATCACCCGTCGCCTCCATACACCCCATTTTCAGCCTCTGCGCGCCCCATTTTTGGCCTATTCCGATTCCCACCAGCTGGAACAGGCCAAAAATGGGATACACGGAGGCCGAAAATGAGATGCGTGGAGGCGACAATAGGCAATGGCGATCCCTGTAGCCTGAAACAGCTGTTCATCGGGAGGCCGATCCAACCGACAATCAGCTGCTTGTGCTAATCAGGCTGTGCCGAAACTGACCAGGCTGTTTCCTGTTTGCTGCAAGGAGGCAAATTGATGGAAGGCAGAGGCAGATTCCCCCCCCGCTCCCCAAAAGCTAGGTGCATCTTATACTTCGGAGTGTCTTTTGGTCCAAAAAATATGGTACATGTTGCAGCAATCATTGTATAATGAGCAGGAATTAAGGTTTTGTTCATTAATCCACCCTGCTGCTGACTGAAGGTGTCACATCTAAGTTACTTTCTGTGAAAGACGCTACCGCCTTTCTTCTTGCAAAAGTTATTTCTTATAATAATTTCATGGTTCCCTGCTATTTAGCAATGTACTTACCTAATTCTAGTAACACATCCGACCTGGACACACTACCCTGTTCCAAAAACTCTCTGATCTTCTTTAAACGCTTCGAAAAGGGACGGTCCTCGTAGCCCAGCCTGAAGAGAAGACACAGAGGAGAAATATTTCCGCGCGCTGCCCCCTCGTGCTATACGGTTCGTACTACCGTTCTTACATTTGTGCATCAGCCACAGACTTGTCGTCGGCCTCCACGTCTTCCATTTGGCCTATCAGATGATCCAAAAACCTGTCCCGTTCTGACTCCCCACGGAGAGCATAATGGACTGCCAAGGCTTGCAAGATGGCTCCGTTGTAACCCAAGGAGTTTGCATGGGTCAGCTCAGCACTCAGTTTAGCATACTGGAGAGAGAGAAAACAACTGTTTTAGAAAAAACTAGGAAAACTTCAAAATAATTTCGGGAGAGGTGGTTTCCTTTGTTACCTTAATACAGGTAATTCTCAACTTACAACCAATCATTTAGTGACTATGTGAAATTTCAACAGCGCTGAAAAAAGTGATTTACGACCAGACCTTGTACTTATGACCTTCACAGCATCCCAGAGGGTCACACAATCATCATTTGTGGCCTTCCAACAAGCCAAAGTCGATAGGGGAAATCAGATTTGTTTAACAACCGTGTGGTTCACTTAAAAACTGTGGTGATTCACTTAACAACCGAGACAAAAAAGATCATAAAATCAGGTGCAGCTGCAACTGCTTTGTTTAGCAACACAAGCTGTGTTCCCCATTGTAGACGTAAGCTGAGGATGGCCTGTACTTGTTTTGGCTACTGCTGGCAGCACCTAGGAAACAGTGACAATCACACAAAACTCAGATAAGCCAAGTGTGGTTTTTAAGGGTGAATTATTTCATATAATCATTAGAAGCAATTTTAAATTTTATACATAATTTAATGTAATCATCAGGCACAATGGGAGGGAGTCTAGAATTTACTATTTTTTGGCTGGGTTTTTTTTTTAGTCTTTTTAAATTGTTCTTTGTTTTTCATGAGGTCATATGCATTTCTGTTAGATCCTAAGAAACAAGGCTGATATCCATGCAACTACAGGTAATCCTTGTCTTACAACAGTTCGTTTATTGACTGAAACTACAATGGCACTGAAAACAGTGACTTATGACCATACTTTACACTTAGTAACTACTTTGTAGCATCCCCATGATCATGTGATCAAAATTCTGATTACTGGCAACTGACTCATGACCTCTGTCCTGAGGTCATGTGATCACCTTTTGCGACCTTCTGACAGCAAAGTTAATAGGTAAGCCAGATTCACTTAACAGCCATGTTACTAACTTAACAACTGCACTGACTCACTTAACAGCTGTGGCAGGAAAGGTGGTAAAACATCATCTGTCTCTTAGCAACTGGAATTTTGGGCTCAACTGTGGTTGTAAGTCGAGGACTGCCTATATTAAATTTAGATTTTCAGAGTGATTTACAATTTTCACTCAAGATGGTATAATATTGTTTTATATATTCAATTAATACTTTAATCAATGTAAAGAGTTTTAGTTTTATCATTGTACTATTTATTTACTGATATTTTATTTTCCATCCATTATCCTCTTTTATCATTTTTTTATTTTTGTATAGCAATTTATTTGATTCTTTAAATGTTTTAAATAAATTTATAAACAGAATCTTTAGTGTTTAAGAAAGCAGTAACAGACTATTAGGTAAACATATACCTATCCAAAGATTTTGTGCCTCTCTCTGAATAAATGGGACATGCTGTATTTAATGTCAGCTCACCCAATGAACAAGGAAAACCTACTGGCAGCACACAAAAGGTCCTTCTCCTGACCCCATTCCTCTGAAGAGACTAATAACTAAGGGGAGATGCATCCTTTATGAGTATGTCTAATCTCCTTGACATGGTTGCTATCATATCTTGTGGCAACTGGTTTCTTTTATATATATATAAATTTTATATACATATATATATAAATTTTAAATAATGTTAAACATAAAAATTCAATATATATATAAACTGTGTGTTGTCTGAGTACAGTTGATTTTAAGAAATAGTAATAATAATATTCATAACATCAATAGTAATCATATAGTAATAATAAATACTTATCTATTTTAGTAAATCTTCAATGTAGTTAATCATTTTCTTATGCTTTTAAGTTTCTAACTTCTGTTTCTGCTAGTTAGATGCTGATAAAATAAATCCCATGTTAAAAAGTACTGTTTCTTCCTTCCCCTTAATTCTGAGTGTTAGTCTATCCATTTCTGCACATTCTAATATTTTTATTACATTTTCATCTGTAACGATCTCTTCCTTTTTCCATTGTTGTGCAAACACAATGCTTGTGGCAATTGCTTTCTAAATTTCTCTTTTTCAGCTTCACCGGTTCTAACGTAATTTCTATTATTTTTCTACATATATCAAATATAAGCTAACTTCTCAAGGCAATAAAGTCTTGATCAAAGCTTAGTAGACAGGCCTTATTAAGGAGACATATCTTATACTTATTTGCCTGACCTTGCAGGGAAAATGAATTATAAATCAATAAACAAACAGATTTTCATTCTAGAACTTCTGTGTTAGTCATCCTAGTGTGAATGGGCTCCATCCTCATTCATGGAAGGCATATAGACAGGAATTGATAAAAATAGCCCTGTTTTCTTATCTGAACAAAAGAGCTCTGAACAGACAAGTACGTAAGGAGCTGATCTGAAGAGTTTCTACATGATTGTGCGTGTACATCTGTTACATGTTTAACTTGCTAGTTCTCAGGTGGACACCTAAGAACAAGGCCAGGTATGCCAAATGTGTATTTAAGGAAAAGGGTACTGTGCATTTAATCTAGAAATGTCCAAAATATGACTTAATTTGTTGAACGTCTTGGATGAACACCTTTTCCATAAACATATCTAAATCTCCTTCATAACTTAACACACTGTTTATTTTCACAGCATTCCTTAACGGCTAATTTTATGGCTCTTCTGAAAAAGAAAATCTGTATTCTGTTCTAATACTGCTCCCTAATGTTTACATCTGATGCCATTGCTGGAGTTCTTGGCATTAGAAATCAACTGTTTCAATGTTTTTCCTTCTCTAAGAGTATTTGCTAGGAAAAGGATCGTTGACATACCCTTCACAAGACTGCATTCCTTGAGAATTTCCACCTCAAGCAAGCCTATAGTAGCTACAAAGGCATTCAGTTTCCCAGAAATATTGGCAGACCATCCATGACGGTAGAAGACAACCAAGAAAAAAGAATATTTGTAGCTCCAGGTTAAACGAAGAGTCCTTGGTGCACTCTGAGCTTGGTTGTTTTCTTACTGATCATGTTACCAAGTCTGGGTAATGAAAGGTCTGCAAGAAAACAACCAAGCTCAGGTAGAAGGAGAAAGAGAAAATAACAAACAAATTCCTGGACTGCCCCTTATTTGTGGTTCTAAACTAGTTAGTCCTCAACTTACAACATTCATTTAGTGACCATTCAGTTAGAACAGCACTGGAAAAAGTGACTTAAGACTTATGACTGTTGCAGCATCCCCACAGTCACATGATCAAGTTCAGATGTTTGGCAACAAGCTCATATTTATAGCGGCTGCAGTGTCCTGGAATCATGTGATCACCTTTTGCGACTTCTGACAAGCTAAGTCAATGGAGAAGGCACAGTCACTTAACAGCCGTGCAACTAATTTAACAACTGTGGTGATTCATTTAACAGCAAGAAAAGTTGCAAAATGGGGCAAAACTCATTTAGCAAATGTCTCATTTAGCAACAGAAATGTTGGGCTCAATTGAGGTTGTAAGTCAAGGACTACTTGTAGCTAATTTGGGGATATAAACCGAGAGACAACTCCAAATCGAAAGCAACTCCACCCTCAAGGCCTTGTTGCATCAAACAGGATTGCTGTATGTAAATACTTTTGAATGCCATGTAAATAGTTGGCGTGGCATCTAAAACAATTAACTCACCTTCTTTACGTCTTGAACATCAGAGTAAACTAATGAAATGCCTGCTACTCTCATGGCACCACCGTTCCCATAGGAACCTTTCCCGTTAAACTGCTGCCTTGCTGGCTCAAACACGTCTCTGCATTTAGGACTAAGCAGTTTCTTGAATACAGTCACCACACCGCCTCCATAGGATCGGTCGGGATCCTTGTGATATTCTTCAGCAAACCTGCCAGAAGAAGACTTTGATTACAAAATAGGCTATTTGCATTCCGTCTGCTTGGAAAGACGCTAACAACAGGAGAAGACGGCTTTATTCAAGGGTAATAGATCAAGCCCCAAGGATGTTATTTGGAGGATTTGTTTAATCCACGTAAGGAGGATATTAACTGATCATACTAACTCATCAAGATTACATCCAGAGCTCTGTAATTAATTCTAAGATTTAGATGATTTAGCCCAATCGCCTGGATTTGCATAACGCACAAGACTGGGCGACATATAAAATTAATAAATAAGGTTAAAAAGCAGTTGTTCATGTAGATGAACAGGCTAAGCCTGAGAGAGGGGTCAAATGTGTCATCAGTCTCTTTGCGCTGAGAGATCTAAATCCAGCCCACCCTGAATTCCTTTGACTCTTATCTCCCGCCAATTTGCTTTGACCGTTAGCAGCTCAGATTCTTGTGGAGCACAAGCTTGAAATAAATCTTTATTTATTTAAACTGCCTAGATCTGCTGATTTCCCCGGCACTTGGCAGTTCATCTTTTGCAAGGATAAATCCCATACGCATTAGTAAAATACTAATACAGTATTGGATTTAGAGTAAAATAACACTACTCCTGGTGAGTATTTTACAGCTGTTCCAACATTACTTTCCACATGGATTCATAAAATACAGGCACAGCAATAGATGGGACTTGAACTGAAGAGAATTCAAGATATCGAAGAATATCTGGGATATTCCTGTGCTTTCTGCCAATACAAAGGAGGTTTGGGCCTGTTTCATTTTCTCCACCACACCAACAAAACTCTCTACGGCAAATCTCATTTACATTCAAAACTGAATAATGCCGGATTGTACAAACTTAAGTTTTCCATGCCATCAAAATTAATACTTCTACCTAATCCAATAGTATTTCCTCTACCTGAAAACAGCCACGTGCCTTACCTCTTTGCCATATCCACTTCATCAAAATCTTGCTTGGCCAACAGTGACCTAACTATTGAGTGGGTCATGGCTGTGTCATCGCTGTAATAGAGGATTTCTAGGGCACAAACAATAAAGCAATATATATTATACACAGAGAGTATATATATATATATATGGAAACTCACATATTTTGTTTCTTTTTTCAAAGATTGCTGCAAATGCAACCCAGTTGCCTAGTGCTTGAAATGCGGGTCACATGACTGTGTAAGCCGGCGATGTTATTGGAACTTCTAACCCCAGGAAGGCCTGCCATAAATTTGAATGGTTGCAAAGCAATTGGGGATAAGGACTACTTATACAGAGGCATGAGTAAATATGAAACTCCACTGCTATGCCTCGTACGTTTGGGCATTAAAAAAAAATCTTCCTGAATTTAATATGAAGATTCAAAGGGAACCTTACAGGCTTTGGATCAAACATACGTTTATCCAAAATGGAGATTCTTGAAAAACAGCCTGGAGTCCATAAACTCGGTGTTTACTTTTTACCACACCTTAAATGTAAACAGAATGCTGCCGTATTTTTTCTTTTTAGCTCAACTGCTAAAAGTGAATCACAGAAAGAAAAACTGAGCAAAGTGAAAGAGGGCAAATTATTTCTAGGATTGTGATCACAAAGTGACTCGTCCATCTCTTCTTAGGTTACAATTTTGTCACATTAAACACTGGAAGTTTAATAAAATATAATCAATTTTAATTATAGTAAGAGCAAGAGCACTCAGACTTAAACACCGCTTCTAAGAGGTTTACAGAGTCAGCGTATTGCCCCCAACAATCTCCGTTCTCATTTTACTGATCTTGGAAGGATGGAAAGCAGAGTCAACCTTGAGCCCGTGTGAATCAAAAGGTCAAACTGCTGGCAGTCAGTAGAAGTAGCCTGCAGTACTGCATTTTAACCACTGTGCCACCAAACCCCTAATTATGTTGTTTTAATTGTATTTTAAAAGTACAGAATTTTAATATTTGAATTATCATAATATAAAATTGTTTTAATTATGATCTTTGAAAATTCAATATAAATAAAATCCAATAATGCTTTCAGAAATTTGGCTGATGTTTAAGAATCATTTTTAATTAAATGCAATCTGGCAATACTGCATTATTATTAACTGCAACCTAATTTTCAAACAGGACGTGACTATTATGGTAAATAATGTAATGATAATGTCACTAATAATAGTGGTATTTCTCTTTGTTGATAAGAGTAGTTGTCTAATGAATATAAATTTGTCAAACTGACATGAATAATCACAATAACTTAATATGCAGTACTGCCTTGCTAATTTAAGCAAGCTTTGATGAAATATTTAATAGGCAGACTCGAAACCACAGCAAATAATTGTTCCTCTTTGCAAATCTAAGCAGTGATTCCTGCCCTGATGGTGATGCAATGTTGCCACACATTTAACCACACCACTTTTATCCTTCTTAGTCAGCTGTGATTACAAGAACAATGGAGAAGCCAGCAAAAGCAGCCTGAAGCTTTTATCTGGAAGGGTCCCATCCCCCATCCCACCTTGCCTTTCCCACCCTGTGAAGGGAACAAGAATTAAAGCAGAATTAAAGCAGCAATCAGACTTTTAGGCCTAACCACAACAATAAAGAAATTAAACAGCAATAGCACTTAAGTCTTATCCACGGCTCCACAGTGCTTTAGAGCCCTCTCAGGATCGAACTGCCAAACTGATGGCAGCCAGCAAATTATTATATGATATTTTATATAATACACACACAAACACAAACCCGTGTATGTATGTATGTATGTATGTATATGTATGTATGTATGTATGTGTGTGTGTGTGTGTGTGTGTGTGTGTATGTGTATATATATATATATATGTGTATATATATATATGTGTATATATATATATGTGTATATATATATAATCTGATGGCAGATGAGATTCTGCTGAAATGTCGCTACAACTTTAAAAGCACAACTACAATGACGTGGGAAAATACCCGAACAAAGCTGAATGCCATATGTGTAAGTACCCGCGAAAACTTTTTATATATACACACACACACACACACATACACATATATACATATATATGTATGTATGTAATATATATGTATATACATATGAAGTATTATAATGAAGTTATTTATTAAACTATTAAAAAC
>NW_020769327.1:9786871-9831554 GCF_900518735.1 Pseudonaja textilis
TGCACATCAAGAAAACAACCCAGCTCAGAAAGCACTAAGGACCCCACAATTCAAACCTGAGCTACAAACAGTCTCTTCTTTCAGTATCTACATCTCTTTCATGGAAGTGTTATGTTTTCTCTCCACTTTCATGCAGAATCAGAGACCCAATGCAAGTGTTAGTTCTGATCCCCACTGTTGCCCTTCTACTCTTAAAAGCATTCTGTACCTGGTCACGGCAAAGCTCCATGTTGGGACGGTAAGTGCGAGTCTCCAAGCGAGTTTGAGCCAATTTCAGATTGGCCATTTTCTTCCGGAGATCTTCCTCCAGACGTCGAATGTCCTCCTCCATCTCAGCAATTTCTTCCAGTGTCTGCAAGAGACAAAACCATGGTTTGTTTTCAGAAACACCCTACGAAAAGAGCGTAGAAAACATGGGTGACCAATTCCCTGGTATTTTTTTCTTGGTGATTCAAAAATACTGCCAACTCCACGTAAAAGGGAGGTATAGGAATGGGGTTACAGCTCATGTTAGGATGAATTTTGCATGCAGCAGGAGCTCCTATGGTAGAACCAAGAAAGATCTGGGCCAGACTTCAGGAGAAACTAGTGCTACGTATATAACGTACGACCCCTGGAGCTCTGCCAATGGCAGTCTTTCTCAATATGAGTAAGCAGACACTTCAAGTCCCAGAATTCTCAACAGGTGGCTGGGGAATTCTGGGAGTTGATATTCACACCTCTGCAGGTCTATGAAGATTCTTGGTCTCCTGGTCATGGTTGTCCCAAAGGTACCTTTTCAAGAGGCGCCTGAACTTTCTGGTTTTTCTTTGAAGATGTTTCGCTTCTCATCCAAGAAGCTTCAGTTGCCCCTTGAAAAGGCACTTTTGTGACATTCTGGAGGACAACTTTTTTAAAGAAGGAAGTGTGGTTTCTGATGTTCTCTCATTAACAGCAGAGAGTGCAAGCATAAACTCCACTACTCAAAGTTACTTTGTGAAGGAACTGGGGAAATTCGTTACATTATTTTTTTTATAGTTGGAGATGACTGATAGGGAGGGAAAGTTACGATGATGTTGGCAGGAGAGCAACTGAGCAAGGAGCAAAAGTCCATAAGAATTAATGTAGCTTTTCTCAGCCGCTTTTGAGTTCTTGTTCAGAATTTGATTATTTCATTCATTTGATGATTTTTTATTTATTCATAATCATACTGAGATCTCTCCTTACCAAAGAGTTTACTGATATAGCCCTTTTTCTGCGTTTGCCCAATATATTGAATCTTAAGTAGCACGAGTCCTCATAACTTGTTAATCCCTGTCTGGAACTTTGAAACTTCTTGTCCTAGAAGTTGTCACACTTAGACTTATAACATTTATTGTCACTTTAAATACACACTAATTAGGTATGCATTAAAATGAAATTTCATTGCATATAGCTCTCAAAGGGTCACCACCTCCAATGTACAATATGACAAAATAAATACCTACAAAATGATGTATATATGGTGAAAATTAATCAAGGGCAGAAGCAATCTAGAACTAAGGAGAAATTTCTTTACGATTAGAACAATTAATCAGTGGAACAACTTGCTTCCAAAGGTTGCGGTGCTTGGGAAGTTTTTAAGAAGGGATTAGATAACCATTTGTCGGGAATGGTATAGGGCCGTGATGGCAAATCTATGGCACACATACCAGAAGTGGCACACAGAGCCATCTCTCTGGTCACGCTAACTGTCACCCGTTGCTCTTCCAGGTTACAGCACACATGCCAGCTGGTCTTTGCACATGCAGAAGCACCAGAAACTGGAAGAGCAGCTCCCCAGCACACATGCACACACCGGAAAGCGCATACAAGCACCGGAAACCAGAAGCTCAGCTTCCTAATGCACACATGCACGCCAGGGAGCTGCTCTTCTGGTTTCTGGCGCTGCCCCCCCCCCCCCGGCATGCTCCCATTTTGGCACTGGGTGCCAAAAAGGTTCACCAACACTGGTATAGGGTTTCCTGCCTAGGCAGGGGGTTGGACTAGAAGACCTCCAAGGTCTTCCTTCCAGCTCTGTTTATTCTATTCTGTTCTGTTCTACTCTGTTCTACCCACATACATTATATGACACATATAGTAGGGGAAGGGAATGGGCCAATCAAGAAGAATCTGCTCCCTTCCTGTTGAAAAGAAGGACTGGAAGTGTATCAGCTTCCCCAGCTCAACATCCCTCTTTCCTGTATCATTCTGTCGAGAAGGAAGAGGAAGCGTTATGGGAAATTCTGAGAATTAGCGATATTTTGTTTAGTCCCCTGGACATCCCTCTGCAGTTAATCCATGTTAACAGCCTGGGAGGACCTCAGCTTGACCCAAATTCATTCTATACATGCAAACTCTGAAGGGATCTCTTTACAAATTTGATGAGCCTCCTGCCCGAGCTGAAGACTAACATTCTTTTCTTGCCATCTCAGCTCATCAAGAGCTTTTTCCAGTTCGTGGATCCTCTTCCGGAAAGCAAATTCGGTAGCCACACGTTGAGCTTCTAACTCATTGTCGGTCTAGAAAGAAAACACTCAGGTCAACAGAGAAACTGTAATTAAAGAACTGTGAGAGATTCTTCTCCTTATAGTCCGAACAGCCATTTTGCTTGTCCTCAGCGGTCTCCGTCTGGTATGGTCAGAAAGTCAAGATGGAAGTCACAATGATGCAATGGGTAGCTCTTGCTTTGCACCATTAGAGCTGGTGAGGTGTTTTTTTTCCTACCACATCCACATTTAATTTCAATGTTTCAAGGGCATACCAGTTCTGTGAAATGAATCTGGCTGAGAAGGAGAACCGGCTGAAATAATTCAATGTATTGAAATTTCAACCTGGGCTATCGCATTTAAACTAAGCATTATATATGTCCTAAATGCACATATCACTATACCTACCACTGTTCTTTTTAAAGCATTGACTGCCAGAATGATGCTACATCCATTTAAACATAGGATAGAATTCAGAAAGAAATACACACACACACACACACACACACACACACACACACACACAGAGTAATTTGTCCTTTTCTGGATTCTTTCTCAAGTGATAGATAGAACTAGTATACAAATGGTAATATTTATATATATATATTATTTATTTACTTTAGATCCTGTGTTTCCCCACAACAACAACCTTGTGAGGTAGGCTGGGCTGAGAAAGAGTGACTGGCCCAAAGTCTTTCAGTTTCAATTATTATTCAATTATTATCAAAATCACACATCAAGAACGGATCAAAAACATAATCCTTCTTATTCTCAAATAGTATACTATAATGCATCTCTGTAGCACGTTGTCTGAAATTTTCAGACAGGCTTCTATAATGTCTCTCTCAAATTCTCTTATTCTGGTTCTTCTAAAGGTGAATCCCAAATATATAATTTAATGCTGTACAATCCCACAGCTCAGTATATCATTCAATTATCATAGGTTGGTGTTTTAATATTTCATCTTTAACTGACAAACGAAGAAAAAGACTCTCTCTACAGCCTAAACATTAGACATTGCTCCTATTACAGATAGATGATATAGCTTCTATATTATTTGAATGCCAACTGGTTTGGAGAGAGACAGAGAGAGAGAGAGAGAGACAGAGAGAGCGAGGGAAGGAGGGAGGGAGGGAGAAAGAGAGAGAGAGAGAAAGAGAGGGTGGAAGAGAGATTGGATTGCAGATTAGATTGGTGTTTCTGAAGTCTGGCAATTTTAAGATGCATAGACTTCAACTCATGCTGGCTGGAGATTTTGGGAGTTGAAGTCCACACATATTAAAGTAGTCAAGCTTGATAAATAGTATAGACTTCTTTATTGGCCAAGTGTGATTGGACCCACAAGGAATTTGTCTTTGGTGCATATGCTCTCAGTGTACATAAGAAAAAATAAAATACATTCATCAAGAATCATAAGATACAACACTTAGTGATAATCATAGGTTACTAATAAGCAAATCACACTAGGAAACAAATAAAGTAATATAAATTGTAAAGATACAAGCAACACGGTTATGGTCATAAGTGGGAAGAAATAGGTAATAGGAAGGATGAGAAGAATAATGGTAATAAAGTCTCACTAAGTAATTTGACAGTGTTGTGGGAGTTAGTTGTTTAGCAGAATCATCGCATTCGAGAAAAAACTCTCCTTGTGTCTAGTTGTTCTGGTGTGCAGCGTCCTATAGTGTTGTTTTGAGGGGAGAAGTTGAAACAATTTATGTCCCGGATATGAGGGGTCTGTAGATACTTACTACAGACTTCTCACATCCCTGTATGTGTCCCTCTAAATACTGTATTAACTGAAAAAAATTGGGGATCCATATATTAAAACAACATATAGGTAATCCTCAGCTTACAACCATTCATACATGGACCATTCCAAGCTACAACAGCACTGAAAAAAGTGACTTGTAAGTGTTCCTCATGTTTATAGGCATAGCATCCCCCTGGTCATGTGAACAAAACTTGGGCACTTCGTACCATGTATTTAAAATTGTCACCGCACTATTTGTGACCTTCCCAGCTGGTTTCAGGCAAGGAAAGTCAATGAGGGAAAATAGGTTCACTTAACAACCAAGTGATTCAATTAACAGCTGCAGAAATTCAATTAACAACTGGGGCCAAAAAAGGTTGTAAAATTGGGTGCAGCTCACTGCTCAAGTATCTTGCTTAACAATGGAAATTCTGGCCCCCAATTCTGGTCATAAGTTGAGGACTACCTGCATTTCATGTCTAATCAGAACCCAAATGTTATCTATAACACGACCCTTTATCTGAACAAAACAGTACAACTGAGATCTGCAGGTATGCATCTGATCTGGTAAATTGCAGGGGTAGGACACTGACATAAGATTTGTGTTTCCATTTACTTCTGCCTTTTACTCTATTTTGCTCAGGGGTGTCCAACTCGATTTCATTGAGGGCCACATCAGGGTTGTGTTTGATCTGGGGGGGGGGCATGGGGGGGATGGTCAGCTGAACACCACTCATATCGGGGGTACCTGTGGTAGCCTGAGCACTCAACCAACGAAATCAGGCTCCCAAGCTCCATTTTCGCTGGCAGAGTCACCATAGGCCGGTCCTTCACCCTTTTCCAGGGCAGCCCCATGGGCCAGATCTAAGCACCCCATGGGCCGGATCTGGCCTGCAGGTCTTGAGTTGGACACCCCTACTATACATGGTCTTATGATGGTTCTGTCCGTTGTATTCTGATGTGGCCTAATGGCTAATCAATGGGCTCTTATTATTTATGAAGGGGTTGAAACAATTAACTTGCTGTTGTTAGCTAGAAGCAAAACTATTATTAACCTGCGCAATGGTGAGAGCAATGGCCTCTCTCAATTCTGTGGCGGCTTTCATTTCTGTCTCTGCCCGATCCTTGTTGTATTGACTGAATTGGTCCCACTGTTCTGGTGTGATTGTCCTACAAAAGCCAAACATGTTCTGTTGGTTTGGTTATTTACTTCAAATTCATGCCATTTTCAAGCAGACACCCTCTTTCCCTCACTCAGAATTCCCAAGATTCGACATACAGGTCAAAAGAAAGTGTGCCCATGTGCAAAATCAGCACAGCCATGTTGGAATAGGACAACTCACCATGGTCAACTCACCTCAGGACCTCTCATCACAGCCAACTTGCTATAGACAACTCCCCATAGGACAAGTCAACAAATACAAAAGATACATAGACTTAAACCCTAGTCACAGAACATGACTTTTACATTTTACATTTTACATTTGATTTGATTTGTCAATCGCTTACAAGATACAGGTATAAGAATAAATATAATTTTGAATACATAAGATAGATACTTATAAAGAAAAATAAAAAACAATAGGACAGGGACGGTAGGCACGATTGGTGCACTTATGCACAGGCCTCTTAGGAAGGGGGTGAGGTCAATAGTAGACAGTCTAAGGTTAAAGTTTTTGGGGTTTGGGGAAGAAACCACAGAGTCAGGTAGAGTATTCCAGCCATTGACCACTCTGTTGCTGAAGTCTTATTTTCTGCAGTCAAGTTTGGTGCGGTTAACCTTGAGTTTGTATCTATTGTGCGCTCTTGTATTGTTATGATTGAAGCTGAAGAATTCATTTGCAGGTAGGACATTGCAATGTATGATTTTATATACTATATTTAGATTGGACTGGAGGCGGCGTAGTTCTAAGTTTTCTAGGTCTAGAGTTTCAAGTTTGGTGGCATAAGGTATTCTGCAATGAGTAGAGGAGCGGAGAACTCTTCTTGTGAAATATTTCTGGACTTTTTCAATTGTGTTAATATCAGATACATGATATGGGTTCCAGACTGATGAGCTGTATTCAAGTCTAGGTCTAGCAAATGTTTTGTATGCTCTAGTTAGTAATGTAATATTACCAGAGAAAAAGCTACATAAGATTAGGTTAACAACTCTTAATGCCTTTTTGGCTATGTAGTTACAGTGGGCTCTAGCACTTAGATCATTTGAGATGAGTACTCCAAGGTCCTTGACAGAGTTTGGCTCCTCATCAAGGTCTTGACTATTTAGCTTGTTTTTTATTTTCTGATTTATTCTGCCAATATGTAAGACAGAGCATTTATTTGTTGAGATTTGCAAGTTAGATTCACTAACTCTGTATCAGCTTTTAAGTGCCATTCAAGTTATCAGTCATCATCTGTAAACACATCCTACAAGGCACAGGATTCAACTTACTTTGGGGACTGCCTCTTCCAATAGAGTGGACAGAGATGGGGTCCCCTCCTGGGGCCCAGATGGGGTGGCTTTTCAGTGACTTTGAGTAATATCTCTAGTGCTCAGCTGGCTCTGAATGAGCTGGCTTGGAGGAAAGTCTTAAAAACATAACTATTCCGTCATTGTTTGGATACAGATGAGTAAGTTCTCAGCAGACAGTGGGCAAGTGTGAACTAGATCATCTGTTATTGATCTGATTTTTGATTGTTGTTTTTATTTATGCCATTTTGGGTAAATTGCCTGAAGCGGCATTGTTTGAGTTGGGTGGCCACATATATACATAAATATGTAAATTGGGAAAGTATTGGAAATCTGTTGAACTGGAAATGGGGCAGAACTGGATCCTGTTGCACTTTCCCATGCAAATCCTTTCAAAGTGGAATGACCCAGAGCTTCCAGGTTGAAGGAATTTTTGCTCAATGCCATAAAAGTCTGAATGAAAATATCTAATCCATTATTAAGCACTATGTGAAAATCTCACTCATCTACAAACTACATTTATGGGTTTTAATCAATGAGTAATATGTTGCTGTGTGTGCTACCAAGGTGATTCATGGCTAGACATAAAATAAAGAATCATAAAAACACCCAAAGACGCGAAGAGAAGCTGCCTAAAATACATTGCAGAACAGTGGGTGGATTTCCACCAAGTACTGCAAATGTAGAAATCCCATTTGCCATTTGAATGGCACCAAAAGGAAGTCAGATTAATTTGCCTGAACGGTTCATTCATTCATTATTTGTCAGGCTTTCCATCTCTTCTTTCTAGATATTAAATCTTACCCAACTGGCAGCCGGGTGGGGTTGACTTTGTAGGAGATATTGGGAGCGTTGACATTGAGAGAAACACAGGTCTGGTCGATCTCCAGGGCTTCCCTCTTCCCTCGGTGATCAAAATTTAACTGCTGCCGTGCCTCCTGCAAGAGGCTGAGAATGATAAACCAAGACTGCATTAGAGCAAAGACAATCTTTGTTTTCACGAGACCCAGTCCATGACCCTACCTTAAGATCCCCATAAGTACATTCTGCTCGCCCTTCGAAAAAATTTTTGACTTACCAGAGCTGCTCAAAAGCCTCATTGACTTTTTGCTGAAGGTCTTTCTTGGTGGCATCAATCACTTCTACTTCCTTGTGCAGCTCTTCCTCCACGTGGTCCTTCACTACATCAATGGCTTGGCGACTCTCACGGTAAGTGAGATTTTCAATGGCCACATCCAACGGCAGGTTTTTAGCTTGGAGGGCATGTTCTGCTGCCTCCTTCATCTGAAAAGGGAGGTCACAACAGAGTAAGCAGAAGAAACAGCCCTCCAAGGATCAGCCAGAACAAGGGTGGAGAGAAGCCGTAGGAGGCAACAGACTCATTAAAGTTTCTGTGGGGTTTATTTGCTGAGGCTCAGCTTACACTTTGTAGATGAACTCATCAATTAATCACAGTGACACTCAAGATTAGGAGCAACATTCTAATGCAGTGCATTGTGCAGTATAGCAATCTATGTTTCTAACACCACCAACCTTGTAATACTGGACTTTGTTTACTCGTCCACTTCATTATCTCTGAGAGTTTAACTAGATATACCTACAGAGGTTTATGTCTTATAAAACTTTTACAGGTAGTCCTCAAGTTAGTTATAAGCACAATTGAGCCCAGAATTTCTGTTGATGTGAGATATTAAGTAAATTTTGCTCCATTTTATAACCTTTCATACCACAATTGTTAAGTGAATCACTGCATTTGTTAAGTGAGTAGCGTGGTTGTTAAGTGAATCTGGCTTTCCCATTGACGTCGCTTGTCCGAGGGTTGCAAAAGGAGATTGCATGATCCTGGGACACCGCAATAGTCATAAATATGAGACAGTTGCCAAGCATCTGAATTTTGATCATGTGACCATGGGTATGCTGCAACAGTTGTAAGTGTGAAAAATGGCCACATGTCTAGTTTTTCAGTGCCATTGTAAACTCGAATGGTCATTAAATGAACTGTCATAAATCAAGGACTACCTGTATTGCTCCATCAAACTCAGGGAAGAGTGTTGTGATCCTCCAAATGTTTTTGCTCCAGGATAAGAGGAAATGAAGGGGAGAGGGGAATAAAACTTAGACTTACTGCTCTCAAAACTCAGAACAAAACAATACTCAAGAATTTTGCATCATCTCATTCTTGCTACTGCCTCAGACTTTCCAAAAAATTTAGTGCTCGCTCCAATCCACAACCAATTTTTCCTACCAGAAGTGTGCAAATGTGCTGGGCTAGTTCTGACAAAGCAATGGTTCACAGCAGTAGTTTTGAGCGTGAAATCTTGAAATGAAAATTCATGAAATTCATGAAAATTCAGAAGGAATACAGGATCTGGTTTGGTGTTGGGTCTTTAGAATGAACTGCAGAACATGGAAGATTTTCTGCTAATTTCCTGGAGAATGGGTTGGGGTGAGGAAGACATGAGTCCATCACATACTTGAGTCAAGCTATTGATTTCTGTGTCCATGTCGGTGAGGCACTTATCCAGAGTTTCTTTCCATCGATTGACAATGTCAAGACGCTCATTAAGACGTGTGCGGTTGTCGTACTCATCCCATTTTGTCTGGGGAAGAGGAAAAAAACTCAAGTCACTATTCAGATACGCTGTATTATTATTATCCTTCTAATCTTTTCTGCTGCATTCTCCTTTATCGGTATTTTATGATTATATTACTTCGTTGTTTGTGTGTGCACTGACAGCTTCTGCACCGAAGACAAATTCCTTGTGTGTCCAATCACACTTGGCCAATAAAGTATTTATTCTATTCTATTCTATTGCTATTGCTATTTTTATTCCTATTCCTATTCCTGTTCTCAATTTATATATTGCTCAACTCACATATGAGCAACTTTGGGCAGCATATTCATTTCATGCAGGTCTTCACAATGCCCTGGAACAATTACTGCATTGTTTCTCAACCTCAGCAAGTTTAAGACATGTGGACTTCAACTCCCAGAATTCCCCAGTCGGTATTTGCCTACCTGGTTATTTGTTTCATTGCGAAGGATTCGGGCTTCTTGCCTAATTTGGTGAGAAGCAGAGCGTTGGCGCTCAGCATTGGTCGAGAGGAGGTCAGAATTGATATGCCAATCTGGTAGTGTGAACCTCTGGCCTGGCTTTACGCTCAGAGTGGCCATGACGACTTCCTGCTATAAAAGAAAAACCAAGAAAAGCATATTGATTACAGTCAAGCCATGGTTTGTAGCTAAGATGTGGTTTATTCAAACTTTGGTTTGTCGAATAAACCCATCTTTCAAATGAGCAAAGCCATCATTGTTTGTTGTCGTCCTGCTTCTTCTCCTTCTGCTTCCTGGTTCTTTGACAGGCATTATTTAAAGGCATTATTAAATATTTCACATAAGGAAAATAATGAAACCTTGTTTTTACATGAAACTTGCCTTATTTAAGTACATATGTGATACTGTAACACGCCAATGTTCTTCAACGTGTCAACTTAATGGCAAGTAGTAAATTCAAGACAAAACTGTTGTTAATCATTGGGTCAAACTTGGCATGCTCAGTTGGAATAATGGAAGAAAAATCTGTTTATTTTCTATACTTTGCAGTTCAGTTCTCTTATCGAAAGATCAGCAGATTAGTAAAAGGAATGTCTAAACACGCATTAATTCAGGAATGCAGTATGCAAAACCAAAAGGAAAGTCTCTGTGAGTGTGTGCACGGGTGTGTGACTATGTGTGTATGGGGAAAAGCAGACAAAAAGTTACTGACGCTGGGGGGAAACATCACGCAAAATCAGGATGAAATGAATTTAAGGCAAAATCAGAAACTAGGAAAAAGAAAAATTCTCTCAAAAGTATAAAGATATTTCAAATTTATGTTGGAAATATAACATAAATGGTCATTTTATCATACCAGGTAGACTTCTAAAACAGCCAGAAAACTGAGTTCAAATACATAGAAAAATAACAAAGAATTTTCCACTTTCACCTGAAGCCAAACTTTATTTTTACTGGGATTACTGGACAATCAATTAAAAATGAGTCACAGATTACTATTTTTTTATATGACCCCTGCTGCAAGTTTCTATATGAGTAAAAATGGAAAAACTCTGTGGTATCCACAACAGAGGAATGCATGATGAAAGTGACAGAGATGGCAAAATTTACTTGCTTGGCTAGAGAAAGATCAGGAACCACATTTATTGACGACTGGAAACTTCTTACGGACTTTTTGCTGAAAAAAGAGAGGAAAATGGAACTTGTGATTTATGGGTCCGATGATTAGAAAGGGCAGTTTATGGAAAGAAGGAAATTATGAGGTAACCATAGGGAGAGAAGATAAAATATAAATCTATTTATAACAGCTGTTAAGAAGAATGGAAGCTGCTTCTTTAGAATCTATCTTTTCTTTTTCTTTCCTTTTTCTATATTTCTTTTCCACTTTCTGGTTACTTTTCTTTATTCTTCTTTAATTCAACAGTTTTCCATTTTGTTGAAAAACTTCTTCCATAAAAGTTATTTTAAAAAAGGAAATGAGGGGAAAAGCAATATAGATAGATACAGCGATACGATATCATAGATGTCACAAACAGAGCTCATGAAAATAATCCAGAGCTGAATTTTATTTATGTATTATTATTAATATTATTGTTGTGGTGGTTATTAATTTACTAGGCATCCAACTCCAGTAGAGCTTGGGTGGCATACAAAACTAGAAAAAGATATTAAAACATCTGAAAACATACAATCAGTCAGACAACAGGTTAGAACAGCAAGGCTCAATCTTGGCGACTTTAAAATAGGTGAACTGCAACTCCCAGAAGTCCCTAGCCAGCATGTAGTCGAAAGAATTCTGGGAGTTGAAGTCCACCCATCTTAGCGTTGCTAAGGTTGAGGAAACCCTGGGTTAGAAGATGAAAAGTTTTTACAGTTATGTTCTGCTGACGAAGGAACGACAACTCTAGATGATTTGGGATAATGGGGTAGAAAGAGAAAAGCTTTTCTCCCCTGAATTGGCACCCTCAACTCACCGCTTCTGTTCCACTTGGCCTCTGCTTCCGGCAGCTTTTCTGTTATCAGCAAGGTTGCTAAGCACACTTTAAGACGTTACCAGGCAACCACACTCTCCAGGAGCCAATCAGAAAGCATTCCCTGCAATTGTTTACAAAGGAGGAGCAGGGGACCATGGCAACGATGAGATGGCAAAGAAATGGTTCAAATAGCGGAACCTGCTCTTAGGGCATTTTTTTTTTTTAAGAAGGATAATTTATTTCAAGTGGGAGGGTTGCAATAAGAAACAAGAGGCTTTTTAACAAAGAAAATGCTACATGGCTAAAGAATGCATTTCCCTACAGAACTCTCAATTGATCCTGGTTTTTTAAAATGTATAACTTTTATGTTCACAGTTCTACCCTGAGCTATATTCTCTTCTATTGGCAGTTTTTCCATTCATATCACTTTGTCCTGTATTATCCATGAGCCGTGTGTATTTTGCATGAGCATTTTCCTTAAATTAATCTACGGCAGCTATAAAGAACATAAAGATATCAATCAGTGGAGGAAATTCAGACAACTGTACACAGAAAATGAGAAAATAGCAATGAGTGCAGAAATCATTGGGTTAAGTCTATCTACAGTATAGACATTAATAGAAAATCTCTTATTGTCATGATAAATGGTGCATCATAGGGGAGTAATTTGTGAACCTCAAATGGGCTAACTTACAAAATGTATCCAGAATCTGGGATCTATGAATCCGGTGGAGTTGAAAATGGGCAAACTTTTTAAATTGGTTTATGATAATTTCATAAACATTATCATAAAGCAAGTAATCATAAAGCATAATACAAATGATATCATAAATGATTTCCTCTGGTCAACTTGGTCAACCCCTGATATTTGACTGCTTTATAAGGTTAGAATTTAAAGCAGATATGGCTCTGAATCTTTCCCGGAATTTGAAGCTCCGTCTATTGTTGAAGGCATTGAGAAATCTGGTAAGCAAATGATGACCCATCCGAAATGATGACCCATCACTTGCCTTCCTCCCACCCCCCATTGAGTCTGCAATATTCGAATGAGGTCTTTGGTGCTTTCTGAACTTACCAGAATAACAGAGTCCAACTCGGCTCAGATAGGAAACCCTACACCAGTGGTGGCTAACCTTTTTGGGTTCCTGTGCCAAAAAGTGTGTGTGTGTGCTGGCACTCGTGCGCTCGCGTGCCAGCACCCAGAAGGCAATGCGCGCCCCCTGTGCATGTGTGCGCAATCCCCTGTCGTATATCTCATACGAACAAATGACGCGAGTCAGTGACTTGGTTCAGCTCGTTTATTGGGGCCAAAACACAAGTGGGGAAAGTGGGGAAGAAGTGCGGCTTAAAAAGGCTTTCTGCTGAGTGCTGCGGCCAATCGGGTCGTTTTGAATCGCCCGCGATCGGCTCAGCCAATCGCGGTCGATTCCGAGCGACCAATCAGTGCCGCGCACTCAGCCAATCCGGTGGCTGTGCGTTTTAGCCAATCCGGGTTGCCGGATTTCGAGTATGCAGATTTCTGTACAGAACACCCCTCCCCTCTTGGTTTGGTCCTACGTGACGTAGTCCCGTAAGTAGGCGGGGCTCCATATTTTCCGACTTGACTTGCATTGGTCAGTTGTCTTCTGGTTGTCGGCCGGTTCGGGTGGGACTCCTGTCGCTCTCCGCCTCGTTGATGGAACCGCCTGGAAGGGTGAGTCAGGCCTCTCGCCGCGGCTCCCTCCTGGTCTTCCCGGGTCGGTCGAGCTGCTGGCTTCGCTGCTCCCGCTCGGCTTTTCCGGGCTGGTTGAGCTGGCTTGGCTGCTCCCGCTCGGGCTTCCGGGGTCGGTTGAGCTGGCTCGGCTGCTCCTTCCAGGTGAGGCTTCGAGTGGGTCGCTCTCCGGTTCTTCAGATGGTGAGTACTGCTGGTTCCTTTTCGGGTGGGTTTGTTCTTTGTGGGCTTCCCTCCCCTCTTGGTTGGTGTCTTGCCGGTTCCCTACTGTACCTGGTGTCTGCGTGTCGGTTGTGTTTCCCGCGGTGGTTCTTGATCTCAGTTGGTCGATGTGGCGCTTCCACGCTCGTCCGTCAGCTGTTTGGAGGCGGTACGAGAGTGGCCCTGTTGCTTGGGTGATCGTTGCCGGTACCCAGAGGGGGTCTCCGGTGAGGTTTTTTGCGTAGACCTTGTCTCCCGGTGAGAATGTTCTGTGTTTGCTGGTAGAATCAGGGGGTCTTTCCGGGTTGTATGTGGGGTGCAGGCGGTCGAGCGGGGATCGCAGTTTTCTTCCCATTAGTAGCTCCGCTGGGCTCTTGTTCGTTGTGGTACTCGGGGTTATGTGTTGAATTAGGAGCATTCGATTTATCTTGTCCTGTATGTCGCCGGTTTCGATCTTTTGGATGGTTTTTTTTGTAAATTGGACCATTTTCTCCGCCCTACCATTCGCCGCCGGGTGCGCCGGTGCTGTTAATGCGTGTCGGATTCCTCGTTCTGCTAGGAATTTCTCGAACGGTAGTGCGGTGAACTGGGGGCCGTTGTCCGATACGATGACATCTGGGAGGCCGTGGGTTGCGAAGAGTTTGCTGAGTTCTCTGATGACGGAGTCTGTGGTGGTCGTCTTCATGTTGCTTACCTCCAGCCAGTTTGAGTAAGCGTCTACGGTTACCAGGAAGGTGTGTCCTCTGGTTGGTCCCGCGAAATCTACGTGGATTCGGGACCATGGCCCCCTGGGGGTTTCCCATTCTCTGCTTGGGGCGGCGGGGGGGTTTGGTCTTGATTCCTGGCACTGTTTGCAGGAGGCTACCCAGGCTTCGATCTCCTTGTCCATCCCTGGCCACCAGGCGTGGCTTCTGGCCAGGGCTTTTGTCCTAACGATGCCTGGGTGCCCTTCGTGCAGCATGCTTAGGACTTTTTTTTGTAATTTTTCCGGGATTACGACCCTGTCCTCCCACAATAAACAACCTTTTTGTGTTGACAGCTCTGTTTGTCGGCTCCGGTAAGCTTTGAACTCGCTGTCTTCCTCTTTTTCCGGCCAGCCTTTCCCCACCCATCTCAGGACCTGCGCCAGACGTCTGTCTTTATTGGTTGCTAGGGCAATGTCTGACGCGGTCAGGGGTAGGTTGGGTAAGGTCTCGATGCTCAGGGTAGACGTGGTTGGTGCTGGGTCGTCGTCCAGGGTTGGCAACGGTGTGCGGCTGAGGGCGTCTGCGTGCGGAATTGTTTTGCCGGGGCGGTGGATTAGCCAGTAATTATAGGCGGCAAGAAATTCGGACCACCTTGTCATTCTTGGGGAGAGGATGATTGGTGTGGCCCGGTCTCCTGCCAGTATTCCCAGCAGTGGTTTGTGGTCCGTGATTATGGTGAAGGTCCTGCCGTAAAGGTATTCGTGGAATTTCTTTACGGCCGCGACGATGGCCAGAGCTTCCTTATCCAATTGGCTGTAGTTTCGTTCGGGTTTTGAGAGGGTCCTCGAGAAAAAAGCGATGGGCGCTTCTTTTCCGTCGGCGAGGGTGTGGCTGAGGATGGCTCCTACTCCGAAGGGGGATGCGTCGCACGTTACCGTGATGGGGAGTGTCTCGCTGTACTGGATGAGGACAGCGTCTGATGTGAGAAGGTCCTTGGTTCTGTTGAAAGCGTCCTCTTCTCGTCTCCCCCACGTCCAGGTGGCTGCCTTGTCGAGCAGCCTATGCAATGGCTCCGCCGCGGTTGCCTTTTGGGGCAGGAAAACATTGTAGAAATTTATTAACCCCAGGAACGCTTGTAATTCCGTTTTGTTTCGGGGCTTCGGGGCTTCTTTAATGGCTTTTATTTTGCCCTCGGTGGGGTGGATTCCCTGCTGATCTAGTAAATACCCTAGGAACTCGACCCGTGTTGTGTGCAGTTGGCACTTCTCTCTCTTAACCTTGAGCCCCGCGTTTTGGAATCTCCTCAGTACTTCCCGTAGGCGGTCCTCTAATTGTTTCTGATCAGCCCCGGCTACCAACACATCGTCAAAGTACGGCACCACCCCTTTTATGCCCCGGAGGAGTCTTTCCATTAGGCTTTGAAATACGCCCGGGGCTACGCTGACTCCGAATTTCAGCCTCTTGCAGCGGAAGGCCCCTCGGTGTGTGACTATTGTCTGTGCTTCCGCGGTTTCCTCGTCTACCGGCAATTGCTGATAGGCTTGTGCCAGGTCGAGTTTGGCGAAGACCCTGCCCCCTCCCAGTGAGTGCAAGAGGTGTTGTACTACTGGGACGGGGTAGGCGCTTTGTTGTAGCGCGCGGTTTAGGGTGGCCTTATAGTCCCCGCAGATTCTCACCGACCCGTCTGGCTTTATCGGGGTGACTATGGGGGTCTCCCATCGGGCATGGTCTGTGGCCTCGAGGACTCCCTGTTCGATGAGCTTGTTTAATTGCTCATCGATTTTGGGGCGGAGTGCGAAAGGTACTCGCCTGGGTTTGAGGCGGATGGGTGCAATGGTGGGGTCTAGGCTGAACGATATTGGGGGGCCCCGGTACTTGCCTAGATTTCCGTCGAAAACCTCCTGGAAGTCGCGCACGAGCTGTTCCTCCCAGTCCGCCTCGGCAACGTGGTTGGTGCCGGTCACTTCTAGTCCCAGCGGCGCGAACCATTGTAGTCCCAATAGGCTGGGGCGGTCTCGCTCGACGACTGTTAGCGGGAGTATCTCGGTGCGCCCTTTAAAGGTGACCTTGAAGTGCCCGGTCCCCACCACGGGGATGCGATTCCCCTGGTAATCTTTAAGGACGAGCGTTTGGCTCTCCAGCTCGTGCCGCTTCATGGAAGGTACTAGTCGCTTAATTTCCCGCCACGCGACCATGGACAGGTACGACCCGGAGTCGACTTCCATTTTGCAGGGGCGGTCCTCGATCTCGACCTCCACGTGGACCTTCCGGCAGTCCCAGTTGGAGGAATGGCCGACGATGACCGTTTGGTGGGTTTCCTCACGCTGGCGGCCTTCGTGTAAACGGCGGTTCCTCGCTTCCCGGCTCCAGCGGCTCTCGCTGTCCCGATCGCGGTTTCTTGGTGGAGTGTTGTTGCGCCTGGTGGTGTCGCGTCTTCGGGGGGTTGTGTCTCGGTGGCGGGGGCTGTGGTTCCTCTTTAGGCGGCAGACCTTTGCGATGTGTCCCCGTTTGTCGCAATGGCGGCAGATCGCGTCTAAAAAACGGCATTCTGACCTTGGATGCTCACCCCCGCAGCCGGCACACTGGAACTTTGATCTTCGGTTCCGTGGGTCGCGCCGGTCGCGCCCCGTCTGCATGCGATGGACATCTTCCTCGTCGTCTTCCGAGCCTGAGGAGGACTCGAGGTCGCCGTGGTGCGTGGAGATGGCTGTTCGGTAGTTGTCGTCGGTTGCGGCTGCGGTGGTCCGTTCTGCGGTGCCGGTTTGCTTCAGTTGGGCTGCGGATCTCCGGGTCGCTTCCGCCGCCGTGGCGTCTGCGAGGGCATCAGCGAGGGAGATGTCGCCCTTTGCCATGATCCGGCTTTGCAGGACGGGATCCCGGAGGCCGAGGACGACGCGGTCCCTCAGGGCCTCGTCTAGATCGGTAAACCCGCATAGCCCTCCGAGGTCCCTGAGCTCTGCCACAAACTTACTGACGCTCTCACCCTGCTTCTGGTCGCGGCGATAGAATTCGTGCCGACGAATGAGGGTGGGCACAGCGGGTGCGTAGTGGCTCCTCAGCAGGGGTTCGAGATCGTCCCAGTCCATGATCTTCACATCGAGCGGCTTGGCAAGGGCTTTTGCCATTTTGAAGACCGCGGGGCCGCAGTGTGTGAGAAAAACGGCCCGTTTCCTCTGTCCGTTCGCGTCTTTGAGATTGTTGCTCTCTAAGAACATGAGGAATCGGTCGATGTAAGATTCCCATTCTTCAGTAGCAGCGTTGAAAGGAGCGGGTGGCACGTTGCCGCTGGCCATGTTGCCGGTTGCGGTCCCGTGGGCCACGTGCGGTGTGGGATTTGCTAGTATCCCACCTTCGTCGCCAGTGTCGTATATCTCATACGAACAAATGACGCGAGTCATTGACTTGGTTCAGCTCGTTTATTGGGGTCAAAACACAAGTGGGGAAAGTGGGGAAGAAGTGCGGCTTAAAAAGGCTTTCTGCTGAGTGCTGCGGCCAATCGGGTCGTTTTGAATCGCCCGCGATCGGCTCAGCCAATCACGGTCGATTCCGAGCGACCAATCAGTGCCGCGCACTCAGCCAATCCGGTGGCTGTGCGTTTTAGCCAATCCGGGTTGCCGGATTTCGAGTATGCAGATTTCTGTACAGAACATCCCCCATCCCCCGCCGCCACCCCTTACCTGCACTGCCCTTCACAGCTGATTTTTGGCTGGTTTGAGGCCTTTTTCAGCCTCCTAGAGGCTTGAAAAAAACCTCTGCAGGCCGAATAAGCCCGTTTTGTCATTTCCAGTATTACAGGAAGTGACGAAACGGCCCTATTTGGCCTGCAGAGGCTTTTTTCAAGCCTCTGGGAGGCCAAAAAAGGCCTCAAACCACCCCAAAATCAGCTGCGACGCACACACATGTGCATGCCAGCACAAATGGCTCTGCATGCTACCCGTGGCACACAGGCCATAGGTTCGCCATCACGGCCCTATACCATTTTGGACAAATAAAATGAAAAAGATGAGGGAATAGAAGAGGAATACCTCAAATGTGCAGATGACACTAAGGTGACAGGAATAGTCAACACTCGAGAAGACAAGCTCGGGATCCAAAAAGATCTTGACAGACTTGAACAATGGGCCCAACAACATGAAAAGTATCCAACAACATGAAATGTAATGTGGAGAAAAGCAAGGGCTTTTACACATAGGTGGGAAAAACCAAAGGTACAAGTACAGATTAGGTGAAACCTGGCTCAAAAACAGCAACTGTGGGAGGGACCTTGGAGTCCTAGTGGATGAACACTTAAACATGAAGCTAGCAATGTGCAGCGGTAGCCAAAAAAGCTAATACAATCCTTGGTTGTATAAACAGAGGCATAGAATCGAAATCACACGAAGTATTTATAAATCCTTAGTAAGACCACACCTGGAATCTTCCATCCAGCTCTGGTCACCACATTACAAAAAAGATGTTGAGACTGGAAAAAGTGCAGAAAACAGCAGCTAAGATATTTAAGGTCGTGGAGATGAAAACATATGAAGAATGGTTGCAGGAACTAGATATAGCCAATGGAAGGACTAGGGATGACATGATAGCATTTGAGGGGCTGCCACAAAGAAGAAGGGTCAACTCAGGGGTGGGATTCTACAGGTTCGCACCTATTCGCTAGAATCGGTTGTTAACATTCTAAGCAGTTTGGAGAACCGGTTGTTAGAAGAAATTACTGGCCTAATCCTGTAAGGAAGGCAGGAAGGAAACATTCTGGTGTTGCTTACAGAAACTGCCTCTCTGTTAACCCTTATTACATTCTTGGCAGGACCAGACTTCCTGTCTCTGAAACGTCTCTGGAGTTTTTTTCCCCTCCTTTGCTGGGACTTGGCTTGTGTGGAGTCACCATTCAAAGTTACAATGGCACTGAAAAAGGTGATTTATGACCATTTTTCACACTTACGACTGTTGCAGCATCCCCACAGTCATGAAAGGCCAGGCGAGGAGATGCGTGCCTCGATGTGAGTGATGTTGAGTTGGCCACGTCCAGCCAATAACATGACCACCAAGCCACGCCCACCAACTAAGCCACACCCACAGAACCGGTTGTTAAAAAATTTGAATCCCACCCCTGGGTCAACTTATTTTCCAAAGCACCAGAAGGCAAGACAAGAAACAATAAGTGGAAACTAAACAAGGAGAGAAGCAACTCGGAATTAAGGAGAAATTTCCTAACAGGGAAGACAATTAACCAGTGGAACAGCTTGCCTTCAAAAGTTGTAGATGCTTCATCACTGGATGCTTTTAAGAAAAGACTAGACAACCTTCTGGTATAGGGCCTCCTGCTTGAGCAGGAAATAGGACTAGAAAAATCTCCAAAATCCTTCCAGTTCTATTCTGGTTAGTTGTTTAATCTCTTCTTAAAAACCACCAATGTTGGAGCACCCACAATTTCTAGAAGCAAGTTGTTCTCCTGATTGATTGATTGATTTGACGGAAAAAAATTATCCTTAATTTTAGGTTAGTTCTCTCCTTGATTAGTTTCCACCCATTGCTTCTTGTCCTGCCTTCAAATGCTTTGGATAATAGGTTGATACACCCCACCCCTTCTTTCTAGCATCCCCTGAGATATTGGAACACGGCTATGATGTCAACCCTAGTCCTTCTTTTCATTAAACTAGACATTCCTGTAACTGTTCTTCGTAGTGTTAGCCTTCAGTCCTCTAATCATCTTTATTGCTGTTCTCTGAACTCTTTCTAGAGCCTCAGCATCTTTTTTATATCATGGTGACCAAAACTGGATGCAATATTCCAAGCAGGGTCATACCAAGGCATTATGAAGTGGTACCCAGCTAGATAACATGATCAGCATTAAAAAGGAATGGGATTTGCTCTCTGTTGATATACAAATGACTTGCCCTGTCACTGGTAGTAGGTGTATTCTTGTTGGTTCCTCGATTAGGCTCTTCTTTACTGTTTGCTTGTTTGGTAATTCCTCGATTAAGATATTGTTTACTGTTTAACCATTGGTCTGGTATTAACCCTAATGTTAATCTCTGATTATCTGCAATGTTGACTACTGGAAAGGAGGTGCTTTTTTATTGTCTCTTTTGAATGGTGTGCAAATGTTGTTTATCTCTATGTGCCTGTTGATTTCCCTGAATGTCAGGCTTCCAGGAATTCTCTAGCACTTTTGGAGTTAGCTTGGTCTAAGATTCTCACAGTTTCCCAATGAAAACTATGGTTAAGACTGTCTTGTGTTGTGCAAGGTGTTGAAAACACCTTTCATATATGCTATCTCTGATGTATTTTTGGCATCATCTGGCATGACAAAGTTCCAAACCGCACAGACTTGGAACATGCTGGAATTGATAGCATGTATATACTATTGAAAGCAATATCTACACTGGGTTGGGCATGTCGTGAGGATGGCTGATGGGTGGATTGAGAAAGACCTCCTGTATGGAGAATTACGCAGGGGAACCACCCTAGAGGGTGTTGTGGTTAGCCGGCAGCAGGTGCAGACAGTGGAGGAGAGTGAGGAATCAGATGAGGGGCCAGGACCATTAGGGAGTGGACTGCTGCCTTCAGAGACTGTGTGGGCTGGCAGCTGTGAAGAGGAGGTTCCCGAGGAGCCTGTGCCAAGTGCGCATGCACGAAGGATTGCTTGGAGGAAAGAACAGTTACAACAGCACGGGTGACTCGGGAGTAAGGCTGCAAGGTAATGGCCCCTTCCTTCAAAAAGATAAAAGCCAGCTGTGAAACTAACCTTTGCAGAAGGCAAAGAAGTTTTGAACTCAGCCTCATGGACATTACAGTTGGTATTTGAAGACTCTTGTAAACTATTTCTTACGTTTTTTGTCAGACTTGAAAAAACTTGGCAAGGCTCTTTCTTGTCAGAGCTAATTAGTTGGAAGCAGCCTTTTATCTGTGAAGAAACAGGATTCTTAGCTTAAACATAAAAAGATTATATGCTGCCTTTGTCTTGTGTTTGCTGTGTTGGAACCAAGTTTGGGTCAGAACATCCAAAGATGGAGAACTCAAACCACCAGAGGTAGACTGCTCCACAACCTAAGAACAACCTTTAGGAAGCCTTCCTTGGTTTGGAAGAAAATCTAGGTAGTGTCACCTTATTTCTGAGTCTAGTTTCCGTGACCAAGGAAAATCGTTACAATCCCATCTTCTGTGTAGCTCCCATTTATGTTCCTGACTATGGCTAACATGTCTCAAACAAATCCTCTCTTCTTCAGATTGAATATTGTCTTAAACTGGGTTGTTGAAGAAGCATTCTTTGCAGAAGGCAAAGAAGCTCTGAAGCTCAGCCTCGTGGACTTCCTAGTTAAGATTTGAAAACTCTTGTAAACCAGTGGTGGTATTCAAAAACTTTTACTACCGGTTCTGTGGGTGTGGCTTGGTAGGTGTGGCCATGTGACTGGGTGGGTGTGGCTTTTTTTGCAGCCCTCACCCATTTTGGGGAGCTTCTTAGCCACAGAGGAGCCTCTGGGGGGGGCGTTTTTGCTCCCCCAAGGTTCCTCTGGGGCTCTGGAAGGCAAAAAATGGAGGGGGGGGCCTCCATTTTTTGCCTTCCTGGGCCTCAGCAAGGGGAATCCGGCACAACTGATCTTATCTACAGCTGATTATCAGGAGGGGAAAAAAAGAAAGAAATACCTTAGGCGAATGTCAGGCAGGCAGGTGGGGTAAGCGAGCATCGGGTGGGTGGGCGACTGGGTGCGGGGCATGGCCAGCCAGAACTTACTACTGGTTCAGCGACCCACGCCAAATTCTTGCTACCGGTTCGCCCGATCCGTTGCGAACCAGCTGTATACCACCACTGTTGTAAACTAGTTCTTATCTCTGGGTTTTGGGCAGCCTTGACAAACAACTTGGCAAGGCTCTTTCTTGTCAGAGCTAATTAGTTGGAAGCAGCCTTTTATCTGTGAAGAAACAGAATTTGTGGATTAAACCTTAAAAGGTGGGGGCTGCTGCCTTTGTCTTGTGTTTGCTCTCAGGTTGGGTCAGAACACTGGGAGACCACAGCTGCAATATAAGGGTATCTGCAAGAGAGATCTAATGGCCTTGGGAATGGACATCAACAGCTGGGAAACTTTGACCTCTGATCATTCAGCTTGGAGACTAAAGACACAACATGGCCTTCTTCAATTCGAAGAGATACTCATTCGGCAGACTGAAGCAAAGAGGCCGTCCCGAAACCAGTGAAATCTGGGGGGTGGGGGGGTGGACAGGAGACAGACTGTATCTGTCCAGAGTGTGGAAGAGATTGCCACTCTTGAAGTGGTCTTTTTAGCCACACTAGATGCTGTTTTAGGACCTCTTTTCAAAGCATGATACCATAGTCTCTTGAGACTGAAGGATGCCAATCAGTGTGTTGTGCAAGTAAGGACTTTTCATCACATCTTCTCACAGTTAATTGGTGTCCATGAACTTATATTGCCCTATGAATTGGCAATATCTTAATAAGCTGGGGGCAGTTAATTGTATCACATTGTCCTATTTTTCCTGCAATACCGCACTGAACCATCAATGGACAGTAAAGTATATAGGTTCAACTCAAGTCAACTCTTTATTACCGTCAATTATACAATACAGCTTTTTTTTAAACACATTTTTGAAATTGAACCTGCAAGACCCTATTCAGCCACCAGGGGGAAATAGGTTCTCTACATTGCTATGTTTACCAATGATCCTGCAATATCTCAGTGAGCCACCAGGGGCAGTATGTTCATTGTATTGTATTCCCCATTGTGGGATCACAATCCACCAAACAGTAGTTTCTCCATCTATCAAAACTGTCTCAGAAACCATCAGTGTCTTCTTATAATCAGTGGCAGCCAAACACTGTGACGTCTTTTATAATTTCCCAAATCATTCAGCCATAATTTCATCTGGGAAAATGTAGACATTTTAGACCAATGCAGATCTTACATCTGCAAGGTTACTGTCCACTGTGCAGTGGCTCTGGATGTCATTTATAGTGCTGTAAATTATTTCAAGGCACAAGTCAGGTTATTTAAGGGACTGTCTGTCTTCCATGGTTTCTCTCTCTGTTCTCATAGAAATGGCATTGTATAGGACAGGCTGGGGTGGGGCAGAGTAAAATACATAATCAGTTTAGAATCCTTGCATTGCCACAAGAGATCCATGTCCAGTCTTCCTTGAATTCCACTAACCTTTAGCTACTGCCAATTTAGTGCTTCCTATTAGTTGAGCATATTCTTGTATATAGTCTTGGATACATCATTTATGCTGCACTCTACACAAATGGTCCAGGTTCTTTGCGCCTGGTAATGCAATCCCATCCATTAAGCAATGACATCTGATGTACCCAGGAGGTGGGTCTTCTCTGTCACAGTGTTGGCTGTAGGAACCATCACACCACCTAAGATTTGAATGGCTCAGCTTGACTGGCCTTTCTTAAGATGGTGAAGAACCTGGCTCTTCCCCGCCACAGGAATATTTTATAGTGAGCTCATCCGGTTGTTTTGGTTTAGGTATTACTCAGTGATGATGAATTGGGTTGATGTTTCAATTGATTTAGTCTGTTTTTTAATTCTTTATTAGCTGCCCAGAATCATGTGTCAATATACATTCATCTAGTCATATACATTCAAATAATAAACGCATACATACCTACAAGAATTCAACAATTCAACCTTGAGTTATACATATGGTCCACTATTGTTACACTTAAGTGAAAGCCAACTGAAACCAAATCTAGGACTCATGTTGAGTCCACCCACTACCTATTTGAGCATACCCTGGTGTACCACTAAGCCCAAGGACAGTTCTAGGCCCAGAAAATGTTTCATGTTTCTGCTGTAAGCCATGGTTTCCAACCCAGAACAGCTGAGCTCATCAGGCAGGTCCACCCAAAACCCAAACCAGATGCATTTTGACTTAATGTGTTATATGATCTAGCACGAATGTATCATCTATCACCAAGGACCCTGAGCTATATTCAACTTAGAACAGCTGGGCTATTTTGAATGACCAGGAACCTGGTGATGACATGCTTTTACTGTATCCAGGAAAAGCTATCACCAAGCAGTTGATGGATGACACGGGCTACAGCCTTCCATGACAGCACTTTGGCATGGTTGGAGGGTAGCTGGTTCCTACAGATAGGCGAAGTGACGCTGCCTCTATTAATAAAAGTGAGAGATTGCAAATTCATCCCCAGCCTGTACTTAATAAGGTTACCGTCCAAACCAAGGGACTCAAGTTGAGTGTTGATATGTAACAAAGACAAGCATCTGTAGAATCTGGATTCTGAACCAAGAAAAAATAAAAGCTCTGCTAGCTAACAGAATAAATTTTGCAGAGGCTTTGCAAACTGGAAAAGTCAGATTTTGGCATCTACAGATAGGAGTGTGTTTTGGGGGGAATCACAGGGACTGCCCTTGCCACAGCCAGTGTGGTCTTTGGCAAATTAGGTCATGGATATCCAGAAGAAATACAGTACAACACATCAGGAAAGAACCAGCGTGCACTGTTTTGGCTAAGGACTATATTTCAACAGGGTTAATATGTTGGCGCTGTTTAGTCATGGAGGATGGGGTATACTAAAAACAAATGGGAGTGCATCTCTATTCATGCAACATCTCTCATCATGTTATTTGCAAGCCAAGCAGCTGCAGTCGTATACTGCCAAAAGGAGACTTTTGAATGACTGATTGATTGATATGCCATCAAGTTGTTCTGCCAGCAACCACGGAGATAGATTTTCTCCTTGAAGATCTGTCTCCAGCCTAATCATTCAGCTCTTCCAATGAAGTACCCATCACACTGTAACAGAATCTATCCATCCACCTTGCTCCTGATCACCCTCTTCGTCTCTTTCCTTCCTCCTTTCCCAGCGATTGAGCCTTCTCCAGAGACCAGATATTACATGGAGAAGGTAATACCTGGGTGTTCCAGGTATGACATGTCCAAACTAGGATAATTTGAGTCTGGTCTTTTCTGACTTAAGTGGATTCATTTCTTCAATGATTGATTGGTTTGTTTTCTCAGGAGTCTGGTAGCACAGACCTACAGGTCTGTTAAAAGGCATAAACTTTTGTGGGCTATCGAGTAAGTTTCAGGTCATCTCGGACTATCTCAAGAAACAATGGATTTTTAACACTTTACAATTGTTCACTGAGAACGTACTTGTGGTCTGTCTCACCTGCATCTGCCTAACCAACATGTCTTCTTCGCCTTTTGCCCATTCACATATCTCTCATTCTAATTTAAGCCCCCAACAGTTTAGCCACTTGATTGCATCCAATGAAGTAAGTCGTAGCTCATCCCAGGGGGATCCAGAATTGTCCATCTATTGCTTTTAGCCCATCCATCCATCCTTGCATCTCTGGGCCTGTTGTCTCGTGCCAAGAAAAAACAAGATAAGGCACCAAGGACCCGTCAGACCCAATCTGATCCAGCTGCTTCTTTGAACCAGAAGATGAGAAGGAGGAGAATGGGATCTGGATTTCATCGCAGCCTACTGTAGCATTGGGCCCTGTCCATCAAACCACTCCCCAGTTAAACAAATAAGGTCGGGAGAAACATCAATGTCAACGAAGCCAGTTGTTCCCAGGGCCATGCAGAGAGGAGACTTCACCCCAGCTATGGTATTCTGAAAAATTAGAGAGATGGAGACATTTCATTCAAAGCAGGACAGTGAATTATTTAAATGGAATCTTGTGAGGTCATGGAGTTCAGGGTTTCCTGGCCTGCTGTGTTTTCTGAGCTTTTGACCACAAAAGACATGAGGGTGGCAGGGGTGGGAAATCCATCGGAAACAGCCGTGCTTTTTTTCAAGTCATGGAATGTTGGAAAGCCGTCCTTTTGAAGTTGTCCTTGAGAAGTCAGCTTTAAAGAAGTTTCCCATAGACAGCCAGAGGACGAGGTTCGTGCTGAAGAGGCCGTAGGATGAGGTTGGGTGAGAAATATAGATACGATGACCATATTTTCTTTGGAAAAATAAAAGACAAACCTGAAAAAGGGCAGATATGAATGAAATTCATAAGGATAAAAATTCTGAATTGTTATGACTGTCCTTTACAAAAGAAAATTCGAGAGCAAAATCAAGAAAAAATTTACAAAAATACATATTTTAATAGTTAATTTAGTTTATTGATTAGCCCATAGGCCATTTCAAAATACAGAGTTCCAAACACAAATTATGAACAAAACCCTATAAAAACAATTTAAAATGAACTTGGAATAAAATACAACAATTTAATATATAAATATGTAAAATAAAATAAAATCGTATTTCAATATAACCACTACAATCTACCTCTATCGGTCCTACATATGCATATTCTAATAAAAAAAATCTAAAATCAAACAGGACAGGTAGTTTGTTTAACGTCCACTCATTCAGTGACCATTTGAAGCTACAACAAGGATGGATGAGGGGTGGACACAAATGACATAACAGGTCTCTGTAGTTGTGGCCATTGCTGTATCACGTGATTGCGATTCAGGGCCTGGCAACCAGTTCATAACAATGCAGCATTCTGCAGTCATGTGATTACTATTTACAATCTTTTTTTTTATATATGTTTTATTAATACATTTTTATATCACATAAAAATTCCATATCTATCTGAACAGTGTGTTGTCTGGACACAATTAGTGTAAGCACTGGACTTTTTCCCTTCAACCGAAAAGAATGAACTCCTGAAAGCTAGATATTTTCAAAAGGAATCCTTAATTGAAAGGGCGTGAATCCCAGCACTAGTCAAAGCAGAGTCTAAGATGTTTCCAGGCATACAGTAATAGAAAAAGGGAGCTAGAATCCCTTCCCTTATTCAGATGTGGATTTAGTCAAACAAAAAACCAACATGTTAATGCCCCCTCCTCTTCTCTGAGAACGTATCTTAGGAGAGTTCCCAGGGGTATCTTCCAGAGCCAGAATTTTTGTGGTCCCTTCTCATCTTATTATCTCTTCAAGAGGTGACAAGTTTCTAGACATCTGTCTCCAGTCCTCCAGTTGTATATCATGTGAAAGTTATACAGAATCAATGTAAGATTTAATATATTCAGGTTACATCAAAAAGGATTACTTGTACCAACTCCCCCCTTCTTCTTCCATTGAAGAATGACAGATACACAGATCTGACATCTAGCTTTAAGTAGAAATGCAGTATTAATCAACATTTATCACAATAATAAGCATAATAAATGTATCAGTAATAATTGCAAAATAGTAATAAAATTAGTTTATCCATCCTTACAAAATTTTTAATACAAAAGTTTTTATTGTCTTTTGGATCTTTTTAAATTCTAATCTCTGATTCTATTAGTTAACCACTGGTCAAACAAGTCCCAGGTCAAGAAGTACAACCTTTATATTCTTTATTGTATACAATCTTCACTGTAGTCAATGAGGAAATCAACAGGGGTCATAAATGGTGATCGCATGACCATGGGACACTGTGTCAGGCTCAAGACCAGAGACGTGACAATGAGATTCAATCAAGCCCAATCTTTCATTACCTAATGGCAGAGTCTTGCCAAATTAAAGCTATAACTTTCTAATCTACTGGATATATCCTGAGAAATTCTAGGGTATGGTTATTCTGAATCTCCTTCCCCATGCTCCTTCCCCATGCTCAGGGAAGGGAAGGGAAGGGAAGGAAAGGGAAGGAAAGGGAAGAGAAAGGAAGGGAAGAAAAGGGAAGGGAAAGGAAGGGAAGGGAAGGGAAAAGAAGGGAAGGGAAGGGAAGAGAAGGGAAGGGAAGGAAAGGGAAGGGAAGGGAAAGGAAGGGAAAGGAAGAGAAGGGAAGGGAAAGGAAGGGAAGGAAAGGAAAAGGAAGGGAAGGGAAGGGAAGGAAAGGAAAGAGAAGGGAAGGGAAAGGAAGGGAAAGGAAGAGAAGGGAAGGGAAGGGAAGGGAATTTCCAATGCTCCCTGCAAGCTTTCCGCAAGAAATCTCAATGGGAAAGCCAGTAGGAAATAGAAAGTCACTCCTGCTCCCACTCCCACTGCTTTTTTGCTTATTCATTCTGTTCTTTTTCCTTTGGTCGTTCTGTTTCTTTGTTTAAGTAAGGAACTATCTCTGAAATGATGAGCCAATGGGTTGTCTAGTGGTCACTGTAATTATAAGGGACATCTGCCCTCGGTGAGAATTCTCCTCTTTCAGAGGTATGTGCAAATTGCCTTCTGGGGGAAACTCTCCCCCTGTATTTCTAAGAAGCAAACATCCGTTTAATCCTGCCATTCCATTAGCTTTATGCGCCAGGGTTAGGGTGACCGTAACAGAATGCATGTCTGTCAAATAATTTCCCTATTTAGCACTATCGATCCAAAATGTACAGAAAATCCCTTTGGGTTTTTCCTCCACAATGGAACTGCTCTAAAAAGAATAATGGCCATGGTGATAGGAAAAAACAAGAGAGTTAAAGATGGAAGAGAATGACCTTCAGCCCACTAAAAAAAAAATGCCATGAGTATCATGGTGATGGTGTCATCCTAGGAGGAAAGTTGCAGGTCATGAAAGCTTCTGCCTTTTATAAAAAAAATTGTTGGTTGGAAAGTTACTGGATTCCTGATTTAAGTGTGATGATGAGGAACTGTCTAATAAATTACCACTTGGAAGTATCGAGGGTTAGCTAAAGAACTTTGTGCAAGACGCCATTTCAGTCTTGATCTACCTATTCTTTGTCCAGCATGAATTCCTTCCCTCCCACTGACATTGCTCTTGGCTTTCAGCTTTTTCCAGTTCAGCTCCCATGTTGGCATCTTCCCAATCTTTGGTTGCAATTACATTGCCAGCAGACCTTGCGGAAATCAGGCTATCATTCATGCTGGCTGGGGAATTCTGGGAGTTGAAGTCCACACATCTCAAAGCTGCCATGGCTGATGTCCAGAGAGAGGTAGCCAACCTTGGCTTTGGTATCCCAGCCAGTACCAATCCATCATAGACAACACTGCTTTCCAAATTAAGCGGGGAAGGTCAACCATGCAGAAAATATGTGCAGTTAACATGTATGACATAATCCCCGAAGTTGTCGGTCATTGTTTCAGTTTCTAGCAAACAGCTGGATTTTGTATATTAAAGATAGTCATGGGAAAGCCACCTCGCTGCTGGGATGGATGTGTTGAAATTCAGCTTTCTCCAGATGGCATCCCACCACTTTGTCATGCTGGCTTGAGGGATTGTGTCCAGGAGATGTTTAATATGCCAAGAGAGGACAGACTAATTGAAAACCCAAACTTTTAAGGATAAAGTTTGCATTGAAATCAATCTGGGAAAAGGCCTTGGCTGGATTCACGTGTTGAACTAAGCCAAGATATATTTTAGATAAGGTTGGTTAAACAAATCTCAGTGGCTGAGTTCATGCATCATTCTAAGCCAATGTTTTTCCACCTTGGCAACTTTAAGATGGATGGAGAATTTTGCCTGTTGCAAGTCCTCTGATCTTAAAGTTGCCAAGGTTGCAAAATACTGTCCTGAGCCATAAAAAGTGGTTTAGAATCCACAGGGACAGAATTTGAGCATTTAGGCTAAGGCCCTGAGCATTTTTAAACCATTATTTATATTTTAACATGTGTGCAGCGGCATCCGAAGAGGGTGTTAAAATCAGCAAATTGGCAGACACAATGCTGTAACGCCATCTCTGTCCTCTTGAATTGTGGGCATGGCTGAATATATAATCCGGACCAATTGTAACATATTCAATTTCTTGTTCAAGCAAGGTATAGATTACTGTAATGCATAAACCAGGCTGATACATTTTTCTGATAGATTTGATGCTTTTCGTGGCATCTGCAACTGCTTAGCTAAAACTCTCTGAGCCCATTTGTGCTAAAACAGTGGGGCTAAGGGTCTCTCAGAGCGGTTCACCAAAATCAGCTGAATACAGGTAGTCCTTGACTTTCAACCATTCCATTAGTGATCATGTGAAGTTATAACGGCATTGAAAAAATGACTTACAACCAAAATTTGGGCGCCTGGTAACTGACCTGTGTTTTTTGGTGGTTGCAATGTCCTGGGGGTCGCATAATCACCATTTGCAACCTTCTCAGCCAGCTACTGAGAAAGTAGGAAGCTGAATTCACTTAATCACTGCATGATTCACTGAACAACTGCAGAGATTCACTTAAGGACCGTGGCAAGAAAGAGTCATAAAATCAAGCATGACTTACTTTACAAATGCCTTGCTTAATAATGAAAATTCTGGCCCTAATTGTAGTTATAAGTCAAGGACTTCCTGCATGAATCCCAGTTTCAGGGTTGGGCTGCTGGGGGTTCGCGGGGGTTCAGGAGAGCCTCTAGCTAAGATTCTGCACAGTTTGGAGAACCCCCAAATCCCAATCCTGGCTTGCCCCGCCCACCCCACCCCTCTCCTCCCCGGGACCCCCATGTGGCCCGTTTTGGATGCAGGTAAGTTCAGGAAGCATGCGGAGGCTCTGAGAGGGGGAAAAACAGGCCTCCTGGAAGTCCAGGAAGGCCCATTTCCGGCTTCCAGAAAGCCTCCGGAGCCTGGGGAGGGCAAACCCTCTCCCCCCACCGTGGTGCAGGAGGTTGACTAGGCCACGCCCACCATGGCCATGCCCACAATTCACTGGGCAGAGAACCCGTTGCCAAAAATTTCAAAGCCCACCCACCCCTGTCCAGTTTCCAAGCCTACCGTTGAAAAGAATACAACAGACAAGGAATAAGGGAAGGGGTGAGAAAAAGAAGAAAAAAGAGACCCATGCAAAGCATTTAATTTGTCGGCGTATAGTTCCTACATTGGTCAAGTTAGGACAAGGAGGGAAGGAAGCCTGAAGAAATAGGAAAAGGTTTTTCATCATAGACGATGTCCTAAGAACAAATTAAACCTGTGAATTTTCTTCTCCGTCTCATCCATAGTGAATTTCCTGGTGTTCCTAAATAAGGTTTTTCCTGTGTAATTGCCCTGCCTTGTGCGCCAAATGTGATAGACAATCAGACTCCTTGCTGCCCCTTTAGTAGTGAGAGGGATTCTAAATGTACTTGCCTTTATTGGAACAGTTGGAATACATTCAGAAATGTTTCTGCCTTGAAAACAGCTCATGTTGAACTATCCAGTACAGTCAAAGATCAGCTCAGGAAATACTTTGTGGCATTTTGTATTATGTCATAAACTAAGTTGTCTACGATGATTCTCACTCATCCAAGTCATGGTTGTCTCAACGGTGCCTTTTCAAAAGGCAACTGGACTTTCTTGTTATTTTCTTGAAGATGTTTCACTTCTCATCCAAGAAGCTTCTTCAGTTCTATCTGAATACTGAGTTAGAGTTAGGCTTCCGTTCTTCCATCCCCCAGCATTCAGTCAGAAATGAAGGAAAAAAACAAAGTCCAGTTGCCTTTTGAAAAACCACCTTTGGGACATGTCATAAACTTGTTTTACGGTAATGTTTATATCATAATATTGCTTTATAAAATTTGCCAAATTTCAATTCTGCAGTCATGGGTCCTAGATTTTGGATGCTTCAGAGTTAGCCCATTTGAGATGTTTTGGTTCAAAATACCTGACTTGCCCTCTGATGCACCACTTTGCCCAGTTAAATGTTATGGGAACAAGAGTTTTAGTAGTATATAGATTCTGATCTTTTCACCCTTTTAGGTACATTTTTCCCTTTCACGTCTTCCCTCTCTTGCTGGGGATCAGGTCTGGCCCAGTCCATCTGGAATCACCTGCTGGCAGCTTTCCTTTACACAGCCGATTAAAATGAACCGAGCAAACTAGTGGATGGCTCTCTTTTTAAACCTCCCATCCCCAGCCTGCTGCCTCCTTCACCTCCTCTTCGGGGCGAAAAAAATCTTGCAAAATTGCTCCTTCCCATCTAGACCATTGGCCTCTGCATATTTTCAATTTTACATGACGGATGTGCTCATTAAAATCCCCCAAATCCAAATATTTTGGTGAGCTTAATCAGTTTGATTTAGAAGCCACTGGAGTAAGAATTCTCTGCAGCTTGAGCGATTTTTAAGTAGGGAGGATCCTTATCTGGACAGAAGTTGCTCTTTGTGAACATTTTGAAAACCATCCACAATATTTTTTTTTTAAAAAAAGGTTGGAAACTTCATTTTTGCTATTTCCAAGGACAAAAGAGTTGGTGCCCCATATCCTTGCCTACTTATCTCCTACATTACCTTTAACATGACTGGAGAGGCCCATGTTTGGGATTCCTTTGGTCATAGAATTCATGGGACACTTTTAGATGGTCACAATCTAAAGATGGCATCGAAGGAGATCCTTATTTTTATTGTATTTATTTGTAGGTGCATCTGCCTCAATCACAGAATGGCGGCAGGGGTTTGAAGAATAGGATTACAGTAAAGAAGGAAGGAAGGAAGGAAGGAAGGAAGGAAGGAAGGAAGGAAGGAAGGAAGGAAGGAAGGAAGGAAGGAAGGAAGGAAGGAGGGAGGGAGGGAGGGAGGGAAATACACCCTATGTATTGGAGAAGGGTAACCAAACATGTTTCCATACATGCACTGCCTTTAACTTCCAGAGGGAAGGAATAAGTAGAATCAATCTACCAACTAATAAAGAGAAAATACCATTGTGCTGCATTCCTCGGTACACTACTATTGAAATGGGCAAATTTATTCTGCAGTTTCCTCCTTTCCTGTCCTTTCCTTTCCTTTCTCCTTTCTCCTTTCCTTTCTCCTTTCTCCTTTCTCCTTTCCTTTCCTTTCCTCTCCTTTCCTTTCTCCTTTCCTCTCCTTTCCTCTCCTTTCCTTTCCTTTCCTTTCCTTTCCTTTCCTTTCCTTTCCTTTCCTTTCCTTTCCTTTCCTTTCTCCTTTCTCCTTTCTCCTGTCCTTTCCTTTCCTCTGCCCTACCTACCCTACTCTACTCTCTCCCTCCTTCTTTATTTTCTTATTTATATCTATATTTAGGCGCATGGCACAGACTCCTTCCATTTGTCCTCACAATAACATCTCAACGAGGAAGTTTGGGATGAGAGAGATAGGAAATTGCCCAGCAAACCCAGGAAGCTTCTATGGCAATCTGATGCAATGACTTCACCCATCACATTTTAGGGGCACTTGAGGGTCTTCTAGAAGCCCTTGGTCACAGATGCTATTCAGCTGAGAGGATGATTTTCTTCTGGAATCTTGGCTTTTCAACCAGGCAGTGTATAAAATGGGCCTGAGACAGCCACTGTGTGGTGTGAGTGTGTGGATGCAGGAGTATGAGTGTCAAAAAAAAAAACACCCAATCAAGATGTAGTCTAAATAAACAGAGTTTCTCCATTTCTGAGTGCAGAATACAGTATCAATTTAATTTTGATGTTCATCCAGTGATGTCCATGCGTAGAACTTTTTTTAGATTGTTGGAAGGCAGTGTTTGCTGTAAACATTAACTTTCCTTGGCTGAACTGTACTCGTTTGCCTCCTGATTTGTTTTGTATATTGAGGGAAGGCTTTCTCATTATTCCAGATGTTATTTTGTGTTCAACTTCTATATTCCAGTCTCCTGTAATTAGTATGATGGCTCTTGTTCTAATCTGTCTCTCCAATGTGTTGCAGCCGGTCTCCACAGAATAGTTCATCTTTCACTTTCTCTGAATCTATGTAGACTTGAATCGTTCTATTCTTGACTGGCTTTCCTTGGATTGGAATCAAGATCATTCCATGATTTTGGAATTTTAAATACAAGCACTTACTTGTGTTAATAACAAAGGCTTCCCAATTTCTTTTATAATTTTCTCATCTGCCATAAAAACCCCTGAAGTGATCCATTCCTTCCTATTTCAGTTTGCTGATTTCTAGACAGTCTGATTTCAGTCTTCACATTTCTGTTCTGTTACCCAATCTGGCCAATGTTCACGGTTCAAAGATTTCAGGTGCCAAGGATACATACCTTGCAAGATCAAACTTTCCTTCTGGTTTTAGGGTGTCCCTTTCACTTTTGAGCAGTTCACAAACACCAGTCCTACTTGTGTTTTCCTCTGCACTTCTTCACCAGCACATTGCATACCATCCTCCCTTATCTCCAGGTATCATCTTGACAGAGACCTGGTTGCAAAATCCCATTAGGTTTGTTTGCCATTTATATTGGGGGGGGGGATTTTATTTCCTTCAGTGATCCATCATCTCAACAGTGGAACCTATAGAGATATTGGGATATGCAAACTCCTTTGTCATTGCAAGGTAATCATAGCGAAAGTTTATCTTTTAGTAGGCTAAGATGCTGGGCTTGTCAATCAGAAAGTTCAGCGGTTCAAATCCTAACGGAGTGAGCTCCCGTTCCTTGTCCCAGCTTCTGCCAACCTAGCAGTTCGAAAGCATGTAAAAATGCAAGTAGAAAAATAGGGACCACTTTGGTGAGAAGGTAACAGTGTTCCATGAGCCTTTGGCGTTTAGTCATGCCAGCCACACGACCACAGAGATGTCTTCGGACAGCACTGGCTCTTCGGTTTTGTAACGGTGATGAGCACCGCCCCTAGAGCTGGAAACAACAAATATGCGAGGGGAACCTTTACCTTTACCAACATTCTCAGCCATCCAGGTCATGGTTGTCCCCCAAAGATGCTTTTTCAAAAGGCAACTGGTCTTTGTTTTCCCTTGAAGATATTTTATTTCTTATCCAAGAAGCCCCTTCAGTTCTGAACTGGAGAATTGAACTGAAGAAGCTTCTTGGCTGAGAAGCATAACACCTTCAAGGAAAAACAAAATCCAGTTACCTTTTGAAAAAGCATCTTTGGGACTTCATTTCTTAGCTTATCTCTTTTACAAGAATGTCTTTCTTCCTAAATAGGGATATGAATCACCAATACTAAGCATTCTCATCAGGGTAAACATTTAATCATCTAATCCAGGGGTCCCCAACCACCGGGCCCTGGATCGGTACCGGTCCGTGGATCATTTTGTACCGGGCCGCCTACTTTGCTTGGGCACCGCCATCTTGTTTCGATGGCGCTTGAGAAAGTGCTTCCGGGTGAGCTTGTCGGTCGTCGGTTGAATGGAAAGCGATGTTTGGGTACTGAAGGAATCCTCGCGCCTTAGTTTCATCGAAGAGGGGGGGAGCGGCTTCAAACAAAGAGCCGTCCCGATGGCGGTAGAGTCTCGCGTTACTCAGGAGGAGATTAAGAAAGAGCCCGAAAAGCCCATCGACTGCGAGAAGGTACAAAGGAGGAGCTGAAGGTGGCGGGGAGAAGCGGGGGACAGCTGGCTGGCCGGTCGCTCGGCTCACCTTGCCTTGGTCGTGCGTGCTGATGCCGGTACCAGTCCGTGGATCATTTTGTGATGCCAGTACCAGATCGTGGTACAAAAAAGGTTGGGGGCCACTGATCTAATCAACAAAATACATGTCCCAATGTTAATCTTTAGAGAGAGACAGTTTTGAAGTTCCAATGTCCCGTCTCCCAAGGTGATCTAAGGCACTTTTCAACCGACCCATATTTATGACCATTTGCAATGCCCCATTTTGCATGACTGCGATTGACATCAGTGTTGCTGGAAACCAGTTTTTAATTCTGTTTTCCAGCAAAACCACCCCTCACAAACTATGGGTTTGCTTAACTAGTATGGAATTTGTTTAACAACCACCGTGAAAAAGATTGAAAAATTGGGTCCTGTCATGTGTGACCCTTTTTATAATTGACAGCCTCAATAACAATCATAACTCAAGGACTAGCTGTATGATAAAAAGAAAGTCAATCAGGCTGCTGTGATAGTGTAATGAAGTTCTATTCTTTTTTTTTTTTATTGTGTGTCACACATAATGATAAGAACAAAGATAGCATTTGAACCCAAACTCCCTCAGATCCTCAACTGTAGAGGTGCCACACTGGTTATGTTTCTCACTCAAGCCAAACTGAGTCCTATTTCCATTTCGTGCTGTTTTCATATCAAAAACCGATTGCTTTAAGGTCATCTGCAGCACAACACGTATAAAAGTTACACTCAATGGAAAGTTGGATAAGATTTTCCTCATCAGTTTGAATTCCAATTACTTGTAGCTGAGTTATTATTTTGAACGTTGAGCCAATTTTCTGATTTGAATGGCTGGCTTATTGTTGATTTTTAAATGGTTTTCTATAACTGTCAGCCTGATTTGTGAGATAGTTTTACTGTTGTTTTTAAAGTGAAAAAAATTGCAACGTTGCATGGTTTGCTTTATACAAGCCACTGTGGGAGGCAATTTTGAAAAGTCAGAGGAAAATATTGAAAACAAACCAAGCAGTGCTTTTGGGGTTCATCTGAATGTTCTTCCAATCCAGTAACTGGACAGTTGCTGACCTCCTCAACAGCCACAAAAATGTAAGAAAAAAAATAGGCTGCCCTTGAGTTGAATTCAAATCTTGGTGAGTCCGTGGACATGTCCATATAGTGGTGTTGGCAGCAGGACAAAAATGCTGAGGATTAATGTCTGAGATGTTTTTTGAAGGCCCTATTTTAGCTCACATCTCTGAAATATCCTAGTACTTTCATATTAAAGTACTAACTAGAACTCAATTATGTTTACTTCTAAACTCAAACCAGACTCTAGCAATTTCTCCTCACCAAAATACAGGTAGACCTCAAGATACAACCATAATGGAACCTGCCCATTATGATCGTATGTTGTGAAAGCGTTTTTATGACTTTTTCATGGTGTTAAGTGAACATTGAGGTCTTTAAGTAAATCAGTGAGTCACTGTGGGCACAGTTTTGCCCGAAACCAGAAAGGCAGCCAAGTTGCCAAGTGCCTGAAGTTTAGTCACCGCAGAGAGGAGACTTGACCACCAAAACTTTGAATCCAGATTGTAAGTTCCCTTTCGTTGGGGTTGGTCTTAACTTTGAATGTCACAAAGCAAACAGTTGTAACTTGAGAATTATCTGTAGTATCAGCTTGCAAATAGTCTCTCTTGTTTAGCAGTGTTGAAATATGTTACCCAAATGTAGGTTATTTCTATCTTAGATTAGTTGTGCGTGGGGTTTTTAAAAAATTTTTTAACTACCAGAGCTTAAACTAAGGAGAAATTTTCTGACGGTGAGAACAATCAACTGTCCTTCAGAAGTGGTGGGAGTTTCATCACTGGAAGCTTTCAAGAAGAGACTGGACTGTCATTTGTCAGAAATGGTGTAAGGTCTCCTGCTTGGGCAGGGGGTTGGACTAGATGATCTACAAGGTCCCTTCTAACTCTGTTAATCTGTAAATTGCCATAAAATATGGTTTCAATCTCTGGTTTCTAATCCATAGAAGTAGTTGCATCCTGCATAGAGGCAACACATTTGGCCAGGATATGACAAAACCTTCTGATTTCAGGTTCCATCTTCTCCTCTAGTGGCTTGATCGCAGCACATTTTATAATCCACAAAATCTTGTCAGATCTCACGTGGATTCTCACATGAAATCTTAGTGAGATTTTTCCAGGCGGCTTCTATATTTACTTGTGAGTTGTTAAAGAGCTTTGCAAGGGAAGTATGGAAGTGCCTCTTAAGGAACGAAAGAAGAATTGTGACCTATATTTTACTTTCAGATACACACACACACACAAACACACACACATCCATTCTTAAATTCTTCTCCTCCTTCTTTCTCTTCCTCTTCCTCTTCTTCTTCTCTTTCTTCTTCTTCTTCTTCTCCTCCTCTGTGGGATGCCTGCTTCTTTGGAAAAAATGGGATGGCTTGTATCTGTAGGTCACTGAGAACCAACTCTCAGAGGTACAGTATATGCCATGATGCTGATCCATTCAATAAAACATTGACATGTCATAGCGGATGGTTTGAACAGAATTGGTCCTTTTGCATCTACTTGTGAAGAATAACTAACATTTTACAAGGCACTGGCATGACACACTTACAATACTCCTGTTCTATAATTAATACTGTTGTGTAATTAATACTGAAGAGCTAATATGGTGTAGTGGAAAAGGCATCAGGCCAGAAACCAGGAAACCCTGATTTCTAATCTTGCCTTAGGGCACAATGCCGGCTGAGTGACCTTGGACCAGTCACTTTCTCTCTCTCAGTCCCAAGAAGCAGATAATGTCAAATCATTTCTGAAATCTTGCCAAGAAAACTATGGAGTCATATCCTGCAGTCTTCAAGAATTGTACATGATTAAACAGAGGATAATAATAAAAAAACAATTAATGCTATAATAATGGTACATGTTCCAACCATCCTTTAGTTCAGCACACCTCACATACATCATATCACTGGAAATCCCCAGGTCTGAACAGATCCAGATACAAAGCATAGATTTCCCACATTGCTTGGCCTTGCGGTTTGGCCCTTGTCAAAAGGTAGACCTTGCCTGTTGTTTGATTTAAAATTAAAATTTCCATTCCACCCCCTCTCCTTTTTTAGAATCCACCCAAGTCAACAAGGTTTTTTGTCTACTTGATGCCTTCGGCGTTTCCCGGATTTTGGCTTGAGATGAAGAGTGGCAAGAGCAGGCTTTCCGAAGTCAAAACTACAAAAGAAAAAGAGGAATTGTATGGAATGATCTCACCTGCGCCAAGAACCACAAAGCTCCAGAAAACAGCAAATTCTTCTCTCCTTCTTGAAAAATGACTCCAAGGACATCAACAGGAGGAGGGTCAAAAAAAAAAAAATCAAGATGATGACTAAGAACTTATGGTCATATCTTGCATTTGTCCCTCACCTACAGACCACCATCATTAACCAGATTGTATAACCATCAACTTCAACACCAATCACCCAATGATTCCAGGGTTGAGTGGGAACTAGAACCTGGGTCTCACCAAGAAGTCCTGGTGAAAGATGGGCAGTTGACAGAGGTACCCTGTAATTTATCAAACACTTTGGAGATGTCCTTGGGGAAAATCTGAAAGAGCCATTAAGAGGCGAAGGAAGGAAGAAATCATTGAAAGGGTTGGAGAGGCAATTACAGGTGATCTTGGCTTATGACCACAACTGGGATCAGAATTTCCTTCGCTAACCAAGGTGGTGTTAAAGAAGTTGCACTTGATTTTATAACCTTTTTTGCCATGGTTGTTAAGCAAATAACTGCAGCTGTTAAGTGAATCATATGGTTGTTAAGCAAATCCAACTTCCCCCATTGACTTTGCTTGTCAGAAGATGCCTGGGAAGGTCCCAAAAAGTAATCACATGATCCCAGGACATTGCATCCATCATAAATTAATGCCAGAGCCAAGCAACCAAATTCTGATCAGTGGGGAAGTTGCAACAGTTGTAAGTGTGAGGACCGGCAATGAGCAATGTGAATGGTTGTAAGTTGAGAACTAACTTTAAACAATCCAAAGATCAAATCTGGCATGATAAAGAAACTCATAACAATGCTATCTTGATACTGTTTAATATTAGATGGAACAAGAGAAAACTGGACAGGATTTCATGATTACAGTATGTTAATCTTGGATAACAATAATAAAGTACTAGTATTTGAAACCTTGCAGTGTCTGTTTCTTGACCTGAGCCACCTCTTCCAGGAATAATTTCAGGAATTTGGCTCTTTATCTCTTATCCAACATTTGGGAGTTGGAAAATGCAACTATTATTGGGAAAGTAAACTGTGACCTTTGGGGATGTGGAACAGCCACACCGTTGGAAGCTCACTGAAGATATCTAAGGGCACCAGGTTGGGAGTGGCTAGTGTATATTTTACTCATTTGAATTCAACTTACGCATTGAATTAATACTTGATGGTTCTTCCAAAAACTTAAAGCTGGATTCAGAGCATCTCTTCTAGAGACAATCATTGGCTCCAAGTCACCAGTAAATTTCCATGATTAAAGGTGGAATTCAGGAGTATCCATGGATGGAAATAGAAGAAGTCAAGATGATGTCTTGGGCTGCTCAATGGAAAGCCCCGCCCTTTTTATGTGTCTAGTAACATATGGTAGGGCTTTGGTCACCCACTCATGGGTACCATCTTGGTTTTTTTAACTCTTGTTCCTGAGTGGGTTGAACCTGGGTCTTTTCTTTCCCCATAATTAAGATTACAAAAATAAACCAGATATGAGTAAATCACTTCCCCGGGCCAAAAAGCCTGCAGTTTTCTTGAGTAAAGAAATAAATAACAAGGAAGGACGGGAAGGCCAATCTGTATGAAATTCCATGGGTTGGAGCCATAAATATTTACTGGAATTCATAAGTCCAGATTGACCTTCGCAGGAAAGAAGAGTGTTTTTGGCTTTGCTTCTAAAATGTTTTTCTAAGTAAACAGATTGTACTCAAAAGAATGCAATTTAGAAATCTAATTTCAAATGGAAAGTCTTTCAGTTCAAGATATTTATACAGGCTTGTTTTCATGCAGAGTGTCTTAAGAAGTGTCATAAGTACAGAATGGCTGGCTTCACCCTTTGCCCTGAACTATAGTTTGATGAAAAAGCCATAACTGAATGCATTCAGACAACACTCTGTTTCCAGGCGTAGGGTTACAAGATTAGCAGGAACCCATGGGATGTTGTTCATTTATTAGATGCATGGTTAGTATAGGTTTTATATCTTAATTGTTTGGGAGAGAGGTTTATTTTATTTGGCATTTCATCTCCCCCAATGCATTCTTTATAACTATAATTTGTTTAAATTTGTTGACACTAATAGTTTTAGATACTGTTACTTTGTTGTAACTTTAGATGTTATCATAATATAATTTTATTTTATTTTTCATTATAATGTAATAGAGGCTATATGCTGGACCTCACATAATAGATGGTAAATTATTTTACAAATGTATTTTAATTCTGTCTTAAGTTTTATTTTGTTTATTATCTATACTGGCCTATGACAGCAATTAAATTGAATTGGAATATATGACATTTTGTTAACTGTTAGCCATCCAAAGACCAAACATAAATCATAAGCCTGATTTACAGACCAGAATGGTAGGTTTTACAGATACGTCATGAACCGAACCCAATCCAAATAACATTACAGGTAGCCCTCAACTTATGACCATAACTGAGCCCAGAATTTCCATTACTAAGTCAGACAGTTGTTAAGGGAATCACTGCAGTTAATTTTTAGCAACATGGTTATTAAGTGAATCTGGCTTCTCTGTTGACTTTATTTGTCAGAAGGTCACAAAAGACCGAGGGATACTACAACCATCATAAATACATGCCAGTTGCTTGGATATTCAACTTTTGATCACATGACTCTGGGGATGCTGCAATAGTTATGTGAAAAATGGACATAAATCACTTTTTTCAGTTGTGAACTTCAAACACACTCACTAAACAAAATGGTTGTAAGTTGAGGACTACCTATATAGCATGGTATGGTCATTTATTCAGCCAGAAGGTTGATATGGAAGTGCTATTGAATTATTCTGCAGAAAGTATGACATTTACTGGGGAAGTGTTTTATACAACTCATCCTGCACTTCAAAGGCACCCCCATGAAAACATTTCACAGTTTCAAATATATTTTCACAGCAGGATCAGTGAGCAAAAGACATCGAATATGCTTAGAATCCCATTCCAATGATGAAGCTGAAAACATAAAGATCTGAAATAGAATTTCTTCTTTCCTCTCTCTTTTTTACCACTTTGTGGGGGTCGAGGATGAAATGGAACTGACATGTTTAAGCTTAAGCTTAAATACAGGGTCCCCAAAGAAGCTTTTCCAAGGGCAACTGGACTTTCTTGGGGGGTTTTCCTTGAAAACATTCCACTTTTCATCCAAGAAGCTCCTTCAGTTCTAACTGACAGGTAAAAGAAGGACTTATATTCTTTGCAGTTGTCTGGGTGTTAGAATTCTGAAGGTCCAGATGACTGCAAAGTATATAAATCCTTTCGTTCCATCAGTCAGTTGGAACTGAAGAAGCTTCTAGGTTGAGAAGTGAAACATTTTCAAGGGAAAAAACCCAAGAAAATCCAGTTGTCTTTTGAGAAGCATCTTTGGGACAACCATGACCTGGATGATTGAGAACCTCCACAGACACTTAAACAGAGAGAAATAGAAGTCTGCCATTTTCTGCAAAATATCCAGTTTCTAGTCCTGATGACTAAGAGGTGTGTGGGCGATGGCAACTGAAAACCCAGAAACCTGAAATGTGGTTTTGAATCACAACTTCCAGAATGAAAAGGCCTGGATTTCATTTCCCCAGGCCAGTTTTTTCTCAACCTTGGCAACTTCCAGGTGGGTGGACTTCAACTCCCAGAATTCCTCAGCCAGCCAATGTCACCAAAGATGAGAAACGCCAGTCTAGGCAGATTCATGACTTGCTCAACCTGATCAGAGGCTGAGGAACACAGCTAGTTTTCACTTACGACCAGAACTGGGACCAGAATTTCTGTTGCTAAGCAAGGCAGTCCTTAAGGAAGTCGCTCCCATTTTATTATCTTTGTTACCATGGTTGTTAAGTGAATCACTGCAGTTGTTAAGTGCACCACCTGATCATTAAGCAAATCTCCATTGACTGTGCTTGTCAGAAGATAGCTGAGAAGGTCACACCTGGTGATCACATGACCCTGGAATGCAGTAACCATCGAAAATACATGCCAGTTGCCGTGTGCCAAAGTTCGATTATATGACTATGGGGATGGTGCAACAGTCATAAGTGTGGGGACTAGTCATAAGTTACTTTTTTTAATGACATTGCAATGTCAAATGGTCACTAAATGAATGGTTGTAAGTTGCAGATTTCCTATACACTGTGTAAAATAAGATCACTGCTACAAAGTAACTCTGAACCAGTTTGAAACCAGATTTCAACCAGACCCATGTGTTGTGTTCCCATAACACAGTGGCTAGTTTTGAGAGCTGATTCAATTTTTAGTTGGTGCTACGGGGGCTGATTGAAACTCAAGTATAGCACTAGCACTAGCAATTAAACTTATATACCACTTTACAGTGCTTTACAGCCCTCTGTAAGTGGTTTGCAGAGTCAGCCTTTTGCCCACAACCGTCTGGGTCCTCATTTTACCCACCTCAGAAGGATGGAAGGCTGAGTCAACCTTAAGCCAGTGAGGATCAAACTGCTGGCCATGGGCAGAGTTTGCCTGCAACACTGCATCTTAACTACTGTACCACCAGGACCAAGGAAAGAAGAAGGGGAGAAATAGCAACAGCACGTAGACTTCACAGTGCTTTTACAGCCCCCTCTAAGTGGTTTACAGAGTCAGCCTTTTGCCCCCAACAATCTGTGTCCTAATTTTACTGACCTCGGAAGGATGAAAGGCTGAGTCCACCTGGAGCTGGTGAGACTCGAACTGCCCAACTGCTGACATCCCGCAATCAACAACAGAAGTAGCCTGCAGTACTGCATTCTAACCACTGTGCCACCATGGCTCTTGTATAGGTAATGCTCGACTTACAACCATTCGTTTAGTGACCATTTGAAATTACAGCAGCACTGAAAAAGATATTTTGTGACTTATTTTTCACATTTATGTGCATTGCAACACCCCCACAGGCATGGGATCAAAATTCGGACACTTAGCAACTGGCTGATATTTATGATAATTGCAGTGTCCTGGGGTCAAAGGTTTTGCAGCCTTTTGATAAGCGAAGTCAGATTCACTTAACAACCCTGTTACTAACTTTACAATTGCAGGGATTCATTTAACTACTATGTCAAGAAAGGTTGCAAAATGGAGCAAAACTCAACAACTATCTTGCTTACCAACAGAGATTTGGGGTTCATAATTCGCCATGTATAACTCAAGCTGTTTCCATGGGTCTTTTAAGAAGAAAGGGGGAGATTGGCAGCTCTGCAGTTCCATAGGAGCTACTGGGATTTGGGGCCTATGCTTAAACAAATATCTACATCATGAAATAAAAGTGTGTTTGGAAGGTATAAGCAATCTCTTTTTTTATTCCAAATCCTACAGCAGTTGAGAGAAGGATAGTGATGAAATGGCACTTTTTGTCCTTAGTATTTCAGGTGTGGGTTTGAAGAGCTTCTGAGAGCCTGGACCATCAACTGCACTAGTTTTTAAGATGTAGCAAAATCTTGTTTAAATTCCTCCAGTCAAACTCAAATCCTACATGACAGGCCCACATAGGGTTTTTTGGCAACTGTGCATGGGTTTGTCGTATCCTTTTTCTGGAAAGGTTTTTTTTACTTTCCTAGCCTATAAAGAATGGGATTTCCAGGTGAGTAAGCTTCCCATCCAAGTATTCAAACAGGTCCAGTCCTTCTGAACTCCAGGAGGCCTAGATGCTGCTGACAGCTGAGCAACCATCATAGACATTGAATTGGGTAGTCCAACTGACTTTAAGGGAGATGACATTCGGGGTAAGACTTTCTACATTGAGACCCTGAGTATGGGTGCTCAACTATTAAGGAATATTGTTGTGGGGCAACAGGCTGATTCTGAAAACTGAGAGGGCTAAGAGAGGGCTGTAACTGAGAGGGCTGAGAGAGGGCTGTAAAAGCACTGTGAAGCAGTGTAGAAGTCTAAGTGGTTAACCGCACCAAACTTGATTGCAGGAAATACGACTTCAGCAACAGAGCGGTCAATGTCTGGAATACTCTACCTGACTCTG
>NW_020769327.1:9838716-9851525 GCF_900518735.1 Pseudonaja textilis
AGAGGGAAGGAGGGAGGGAGAGGGGGGAGGGAGAGAGAGAGAGAGGAAGGGAGAGAGAGAGAAGGAAGGAAGGAGATGGGGAGGGAGAGAGGGAGGAAGGGAGAGAGAGGGAGAGAGGGAGGGAGGGAGAGGGGGGAGAGAGAGGGGGAGGGAGAGAGAGGGGGAGGAAGGGAAGGAGGGAGAGAGAGAGGGGAGGATGGGAGAAGGAGGGAGAGGGGGAGGGAGAGAGGAAGGAAGGGAGAGAGAGGGAGGGAAGGAGAGACTACTATAGGTAGTCCTCAACTTACAACAGTTCATTTCATGACTGTCCAAAGTTACAATGGCACTGGAAAAATGGTACTGTTTTTCATACTTACAAACATTGCAGTATCCCCATGGTCACATGATAAAATTCAGATGCTTGGCAACCGACTCATATTTATGACGGCTACAGTGTCCCAGGGTCACATGATCCCCTTCTGGGGAATCCAGATTCGCTTGACAACCATCTTACTAACTTAACAGCTGCAGTGATTCACTGAGCAACTGTGGCAAGAAAAGTTGTAACATGGGGCAAAATTCACTTTATCAAGTGTTTCCCTTAGCATCAGAAATGTTGGGCTCAATCGTGGTCGTAATTTGAGGACATTCCCTCGGGGAGTGGCCAATCCAGTCAGTGCTCACAGCCATGTCGGATCCCCAAGTACGAACACGTGGCACATTTTCCATCCTTACAGTCCTGCCAATTCCACACACACACACACACACACACACACACACACATCCCCCGTTTCTCTGCCTTTAACTCCAGCGAGACCTTCGGATTGTAGCCTGGGAGGATCCCATGGATATAAAGGCACCCAAGAAAATCCATCTCCATCCATTGGCAGAAGTTAAAGCGATTTTGGGGAGCCACGTAGGCTGGTGGCCCCAGAGATGCTTCTGCCTGCATTTTTGAAAAAATATCTGAATGGTGCAGCAGAAGCGGGCAATTTCCTGCCATGGAGGCGCTGAATCTCTTTCCATCTTCCAGCCCACCAGTTATTTAATTAGAATTCTTGGTCTTAAAATAACAAGCTGGCCAGTTATCAGCACACAAGCACACATACTGGCAGGAAAGGCGAGAGCAGGAGGAGGAGGAGGAGGAGGAGGAGGAGGAGGAGGAGGAGGAGGAGGAAGGGAGGGCGATATTTTTAGGACTGCTTTTCTATCTACTGTAGGTCTTCCAAACTACGGATTTTGAAAATGTTCTAACCATTTTAATGGCTGGCATAATCTCCCGTTTGAAAATGTGTGTGCCTTGTTTAAAGTTGGTTAAGAGGTGCTCGGCTTAATAGTCAAGATTATATGTTTTTTTTTTTAAATTAAGATTATCATATATAAAATACGAAGAAAAATAGATAATTGGGGAAAGGGAAAAGAAAAGAGATAGGAGGAAAGGGATGGGGGGACATTAACTCCCAGTACAAGTAGTCCTCAACTTACAACCACAATTGAGCCCAAAACGTATGTTGTTAAGTGAGCCGGTTGTTATGTGAATTTTGCCCCATTTTGTGACCTTTCTTGCCACAGTTGATAAGTGAATCAGTGCAGGAAATAAGCTAGTAGCCCAGCTGTTAAATGAATCTGGCATACCCATTGACTTTCCTTGTCACAAGGTCACAAAAAGGAATCAATCCCATGATCTTGGGATACAGCAACGGTCATAAATATGAACCGAGCATGTGAATTTTGATCACGTGACCAGGGAATGCTGGAAAGGTGGTAACTGCAATTTTGAACGGTCACTAAATGAACTGAGGTAGGTCGACCAAAATACAAAAAAAATTACAGCCTCAACTTTTTACTTTTACCAACTTAGTAAGTACCATCCATTTCTATAACAAGAGCTAATGTAATCAGCAAAAACCAAAGTCAAGATTTCATATTTTTTTCTGTCTTGAGTACAAAGTCCAGGAATGGTTTCCAAGTAGAAACAATACTGGATATATTCCTGTCTCTGATTAAAACAGTTAATTTTGCCATCTCTGATAATTCCATCACTTTTTCCATCCATTCTTCCACTGTAGGGATTGATGCGATGGGTTTAATTATGATTTATTAACTAAATTAGTTGTCTGGGTTTGCATTGCATACTAACCCCTTGAATTATGTCTTGCAAATATGGGTTTGTAGAGTAAGACCAGAACAAATTAGGATGTAATGTGTTCCAGGAACCCTGCCAAAGAGTTGGAAGTTTGGGTTGATTAGTTGAATATCATAATGGGGTACTTTTGACAATATAATAAAGTGCAAGCTGTGTTTACAAAGTACGATGATTGGAGTCATACAAAGCGTTAACCTATAATACAATTTATTCAAGTTGGACTTTAAAAGTTGCATGAATTTGACCTTTGTGATTTGAAAAACTTGGCTTGCAGCCTTGTATGTTATGTGAACCAAATTGTAGCTTATTGACTAAGCCATCATTAGAGAAAACAAGATTTAAAAAATACCTATTCTATTTTGATTTGCACATCGTATAAAGCAGGGGTGTCCAACCTTTCACCTTCCCTGGGCCACATTAGAAGATGAAAATTTGGTTTGGGCCGCACATAAAATAAAATAACAGTAATGATACCTGATCATCCAAAAAAACCATAGAAAACATAGTTAACATATTAAATTTATTTGGAAATGAAGTTAGTGAGATGTTTTTATTATTAATTATTTATTAAAAATTATTTTTTTTTATCACAGTTTTTTTATCACGGTTTTTTTATCATGGTTTATTTTCTGGCCAAATTTTGCGGGGGGGGGGAGGGGGAGAAAACTTGCCCGCCTCGCGCCTACCTCTCCTCCTGCAAATGGCCCGGCTGGATGAGGCAGGACTAGAAGGCAGAAGCAGCAGCAGCGGCGGGGGCAGAAGCAGCAGCGGTGGCGGGGAAGAAGTGGCAGCGGGGGCAGAAGCGGTGGCGATGGCAGTGGTGGCAACAGCAGGAGGTGGCGCTCTGACGGCGCCTGCTTTTTCTGTTGCTGTTTAGCCTGGCACTCGCCTCGCCCTGCCTCGCGCCTGCTTCTCCTTCTCCTCCTCACTGGCTCTGGCACGAAGGTTGGGGTGGGCACTGGGCCGCATTACAAGGTGACCTGGGCCGCATGTGGCCCTTGGGCCGCAGGTTGGACAAGCCTGGTATAAATCCATGATTTGCTGATTAAAACACCACTGGCTGCAATCACGGATCAGATTAAGCCATAAAATATGAATTGCAAACTAACATAATTGGTTTTTCGATAGCCTACTATTATCTTTCTCAATCTTGGCAATTTAAAGAGGGATGGACTTCAACTCCCAAAATTTCCCAGATACTATTGCTGACTGGAGAATTCTGGGAGATGAAGTCCACCCCTCTTAAAGTTGCCTAAATTGAGAAACATTGAACTACTAAACCAAGGCAATCCTTATATCTCTAAATGAGTGGTTCCCAAACTTTTTCAGTCCACTGCCCCCTTGGTGCTGTGGGTGTGGCCTAATTTAAGGGTGTGGTTTGCTGGTCACATGACTGGGTGGGCATGGCTTGCTGGTCATGTGACTGGGTGGGCATGGCCAGGTGACTGGCAAACCAAATACAAGTGGTCCTCACTTAATGACCAGTTCTTTAGCAAGTGTTCTAATTTATGGTTGTGTTGTTGTATGCATGCCTTCTAACAAACCTCCAGTTTGGTTTATTGGCACATTTCAAGTGAATAATCCAGGTTTCCTCTCAGTCAGGAAGGTTCCCGGTGGTTATCCTACCCCCCCACCACCCAAAGAGAAGGACTAAGACACCACCAAAAATAGATGGGGATGAATTTTCAAAACAGACCTTGATCAAAAACACAACTCAAATGTGGTAACGACACTTACTCAAGCTGAAAGGAAAGCCATCCGTGGGTTATCAGCTGACCCAAAATGCTGTCTAGAAAAGTCACATTTTGACTAGAGGCTTTCAAGGGTCTGCAAGAAATAGAACCAGAGGCAAAACACAGAACTGCCGAGAAGATGGGATTCTCTTTTCTGCTGTCTGTAAAAAACGGGACACCACAGAATAGCCATAGCATTTAGACTTATATACTGCTTCATAAGGCTTTACAGCCCATTCTAAGCAGTTTACAGAGTCAGCCTCTTGCCCCCAACAATCTGGGTCCTTAGTTTACCCACCTCGGAAGGATGGCAAGCTGAGTCAACTTTGAGCCAGTGAGATTCAAATTGCCAAAGATGTCTATGGGAGGCATAAAGAGAGAGGGGTTGTCCCCCCCCCCCCCGCTAAGGGATGTCCATGCCCAACCCAACAGCTTCCAGCTATACTGGCACAAGTTCACTCCCAGATTTCCAAACTAGACTCGGCTTGTCCGGAAACTGCCTGGGACCAGAGGGCAGGAAGGGAGGGACAGACATAGTCTTGGAGGCCTCCCACCGTTGTCTCCAAATTATCATGTTTAAGATGATAAAATGAGAAAGAAATGGTCATGCCAACCGTCTTTATCCAACCCAGCCTCAGTTCTTTTGTCCAGAGGGCAAAGGTTAATTCATCTGGGACAGAACTGGCCGAGTCAGCAAATGAATGATACGAAATGAGATAGTCAAGATTTCTGTCACTCCTCTCCAACATTTGGATTTGAACCGGAAAGATTATATAGTTATGGGATTTGTATGCTTTCAAATTCAAAGAGACTCATAAGCGGTTTTCTGAAGCTTCTGCGGCTTAACATAAAACTCAGCCATCCTCAGTATAACTTAAAACAACAAAACAGGTTAGTTATCAGTAAAACATCCATGGTCAATGCAGGTAAATGAACAGACTTACAACTGTTCATTTAGTGACCATTCAAACCTACAACAGCACTGAAAAAAAGCAACTTACGACCGATCCTTGCACTGCTGCAGCATCCCTAAAGTCACGTGATCAAAGTTCAGGCGCTTGACAACTGGCAGGTACTTATGACAGTTGCAGCATCCCAGGGTCACGTGATCACCATTTGTGACCTTTCCAGCTGACTTCTAACAAGCAAAGTCAATAGGGGAAGCCAGATTCACTTAATGACCACATGATTCAGTTCCCAAATGTGGCAAAAAAAAGGTCATAAAATTGGGCACACCTCCCTTAACAACCACCTTGTTTAGCAATGGAGATTGTGGTCCTAATTGTGGTTGCATGTTAACGACTACCTGTAACGCAGGTTACAAAGCAACCAAAATGAATCATTATAATCTAGCATAAGACACACAGGCCACCATTACCTAACCAAATCAAACAACCAAGTAAACCATTTTTCTCAATACTGATAAGAGGAAGGGAGCTTGTGAATGTAACTAAGGCTGTTGACCAATAGGTGAATGAGGAGAAAAGTGCCTTGGGGTGAGCTTGACCTTGTACTCGTAACTGTGTCCAGACGTGTGCTATTGGTTGTTCTTCACCGGACATCACTTCTACCAGACCCCCTTTGGAGAGGAGGAAAAACAGAGAACAGGATGCCGAGATGATCAATGGGTCGGTGTGGTGCCCACATGAGGAAATCCGGGGTGGGGGGAGACAAAACCAGGCAAACTATCATGGGTTGCAAGTAAAGGGACTGATATTGTTAAATAAAAGCTTGACTTGGAAAAGCTGCATAGTTTGAACGTGCAAAACCTTTAATATTCTAAACCTAGGATGAATTTACGAGCGATGATAGTAGCTACTGACTGATACAGTGAAACATTGCATTGGAATACCCCAATATCAAACTGTTTACTTTAAATTTAGTGTCATCTCTATGCAAGAAACAATCCAATGGAAGAAGTGTATACATAAGAATCCAACCATCCCAAAGATTTTTTTTTTTTTCTAGAAGGCAACTGACATTTCTTGGTTTTTTTCCTTCCCCAAAATTTTGCTTCTCATCCAAGATGCTTCTACAGAACTAAAGAAGCTTCTGAGATGAGAAGTGAAATATTTTGAAGAAAAAAACAAGAAGGTAAGGTTGCCTTTTGGGAAAAAAAAAGACATCTTTGGGACAACCATGACCTGGGTGATTGAGAATCTCCATAGACATTGAGAATCAAATTCAGTGAAACAGCGGAGCAAACTATTATCTCTTTATCCTTGGTGGAAAAATCCCTAGTTTGGGGTATGGCCTACAGCAGGGGTCTCCAACCTTGGCAACTTTAAGACTTGTGGACCAACTCCCAGAGTTTCAAAGCTGGCTGAGGAACTCTGGGAGTTGAAGTCCGCAAGTCTTAAAGTTGCCGAGATTGGAGACCTCTGGCCTACAGTGTTACCTTCAAGCAGGGGTGGGATTCTACTGGTTCGGACCAGGTCGGGCGAACCAGATGTTAAATTTGCATCTGTTTTGCCAAACTGGTATTTGGACCAACCGGTTGGCCCCGCCCCGCCCACCACACCCCTCCCCTCCCAGAAGTCTCCACGCGGCCCATTTTCGATGCAGGTAAGGGCCTTCCGGAAATACTGGAAGTCACGGAACGGGCCTGTTTCCGGCTTCCAGAGGGCCTCCAGAGCCCGGGGGAGGATGTTTTTGCCCTCCCAGAGTCCCGAGGTCAACCTCCGGACCCTTGGGAAAGCGAAAAACAGCCCTCCAGGAAGTTCTAGTAGGCCACACCCACCATGGCCACTCCCACACAGCAACTGGGCAGCGAATCGGTTGCTGGGATTTTTGAATCCTACCCCTGCTTTCATGTCTCTTTGCTAATTTTCCTTGCTTTGTTTCAATCCATATAAGCCCCTCCGCTGATGGGGGGGGGGGGTTTCTAGGGAAGAATTTCACAGGTCTGGTTTATCTCTTCAAAAGACCCCCACATGTTACCACTGCAATGGGGTTACAAAAATATGCTTGGATTAACTGGAGTAATTTATTCATTTCAATTCAAGCATGAAGCCAGACAGAACAAATCTGTTTTCCCCCCCTGAAATGTGCTGATTTCAGGAGTTTGTAGAAGCAGCTGTTTCTTCAGCTTGCTAACAGATTTCAAAGGCTTGGATTTCCAGGTATGAAATGGCATTGGGAAATAAATCACACTCGAGAGCAGAAGAAGAAGGAGAAGGGAAAGGCAGAGGTTTCAGTAAATTGCTACATAACGTGCCATTAACCAGCATTAGATAATTGATATTCAAATATTCAAAATGTCCAAAGCTAAGTTGACCACAGCAATAGAACTTAGAGTATATACTACTTCCTAGTGCTTTACAGCCAAAGTGGTATAACAGTGGTCCAGTAAAAAAGTGGTACAGTATAAGTGGTTTATGGAGTCAGCCTCTTGCCCCCAACAATCTGGGTCCTCATTTTACTGACCTTGGAAGGATGGAAGGCTGAGTCAACTTTGAACTGGTCAGGTTCAAACTCCTGGCAGTGGGCAGAGTTAGCCTGCAACACTGCATATAGTGGCCCTTTATTTCAATATCAGGATAGTTATGAATAGTACAAAATATTTTGACAGAAGTAACTATATATTTTTATTGAGTTAGTTGTGTACTGACTTTATTAGTCTTACAAATAATTCAAGGCAGCAAACGTATCCAACTTACCTTCCTCCTCTTATTTTTTAACAACAGCAACCCTGTGAGGTGGGTTAGTCTGAGAGAGAGTGACTGTCTAAAGTCATGAAGCTGGTTTTCATGGCTAAGGCAGAACTAGAATTCACAGCCTCCCACTTTCTGGCCTTAGCCACTAGGCCAAACTGACTCTCTGTCTGATTAACAAAGGCAACCAAGACCAACCCAAGCACATCTTATTCAGGGTCTTCTATTCTACAGGGGCTCATCCCATGGTCTGGCTCAATCCACCAGAGATGTTAGCTGGAGGAATTCTGGGAGTTGAAGTCCACCCATCTTAATGTTGCCAAGAAGAGAAACTCTGCTATAGAAAACTGCTGGGTCTTCAAGGCTAGGTGGAAGGTGGAAAGATCAGGGCTATCCACAATTTGATAATAATGATGTTCCATAAGGTAGGATCTACAACAGAGAAGGGCTATCCCACCTGGATCCTACAGATGACCATGTTTTCTGAAACAAGATAAAGGCAATCTTGCAAGTACAGGTAGTTCTCAACCCACAATCACAACCCACAACCACAATCATGGCTGTGGGGATGTTGCAATGGTCATAAGGAGAAGAACCAATTGTAAGTCATTTTTTTTCCAGTGTTGTTGTAATTTTAAATGGTTCCTAAATGAATGATATAAGTCAAGGATTGCTTGAAATTGTTTCTTCATGTCTTGGCCAAGTCACCTAAAAAAGAGAAGCGAGAAGAAGTGCTAGGGATTTGCCAAATAGCGAAGATAAAGTTCAGCAAAGCCTCCTGGCAAAATGTAGAGTCCTTAAGCTCCTGTTTAGTTAAACTTTGCAATCAGAAGATGTTGGTGATGCAAGAATCAAGCCAAAATAAAGTTACTGTGCAATGTACATATCTACGAAGGTGTGTGCAGATGCTTTGCAGTCTAGTTAGCCCTACTTAGAATGCAAAATACAAATAGAAACTATGAATACAGACTAACAGAGTTGGAAGGGACCTTGGAGGTCTTCAAGTCCAACCCCCTGCCCTAAGTAGGAGATACCATTCAGAAAAATGACTATCCAATCTGTTCCTAAAACTTCCAGTGATGAAGCATCCACAACTTCTGAAGGCAAAAGCTATTCCACTGATTAATTGTTCTCACTGATGGGAAATTTCTCCTTAATTCTAGACTGGATCTCTGTCTGGTAAGCTTCCACCCATTACTTTTCTGCTGTCCTTGGGTGCTTTGGAGAATAGGGTGACCCCCTCTTCTCTGTGACAACCCCTCAAATTTAATCCCCATTGCTTACGTTCTTTCAGCTGGAGAGTTACATCCAGGACAATGTGAGGATGGAGATGTCAGAGATCCATTTAAGTTCTGTACAGGACCACACGGCAGCCATATTGGAAATTGGGACCAACCTCCTTAACCAAACTGCTGAGCAAACCCGGAAGCTCACCGATGTAGAGATACAGGTAAGCTGAACATCTTTTGGTAGCCTTTTCCTGGATTTTATCTCTGGTGATTATTATTTTTTTTAGAGCAAGGTTATTTCTTGCCAATTTACAGGGGGTGGTTTGCCTATTTCAGCCATAATGGCCCCACCATTATGTTTACTGAATATACATCAAAGTTGAGATGATAGCCAGAAGGGAAGATGATCTCCAAACCACAGCGGCTGCCTTCGCAGATGCTATGCCAAAACAAAACTGGGGTTTAATATGATGGATCATGGCTGGATTTTCTACCACAAACTTGACTTAGTCCCTGAATTCATGCGTTTCTGGAACAACTGAACAAATAGCCAAGGTTCCTGTGGCATATTAAACCACCAAAAAAGAACCAAAGTCAAAAGCCACATGCTCTATGTTGGCGTGCCACTGATGACAATTTGGAAGCTTCAGTTGGGCCCCAATGCAACAGCCCAAATGCTGTCTGGTCAGTTGTGGTAATCCAGAAGAACATGAGTAGCTTCTGCAAAAGTAGAAGGGTTTGAACAGTCATATTCAAGGAATGTAGCTATCCTAAACCAATCATGTCAGCTGTTCATTTTCCACAAAGCTGTGCCATGGCTTGTTCAAAAAATACACAAAGTTTAAAACAGGTGCGAACCTACAAATCAGTGCTTGCCTTACTGACCAAAGAAGGAACGTGGAAGACACCCAAGGTGAAGATACAGTTGCAAACAAAATTACAAATTCCCAAGAAGCAAATGCAATAGCATAGGTGTGGATAGAACATGGATGCAATAGCATAGGTGTGGATAGTACCCGGGAAAGGTGAGGAACTGGCTATGAACTTGCAAGGAATGACATGGATATTGAAATACTGTAGTTCCAAGTCATGTCGATTTAGTGGTTTAATAAGCCCACAAGAACATAGGCTGGCAGTTTCTCAATATGCAACCCTTTAGTTTCTAGTTTGGCACAACAATAATTTATTGATATGTTCTAGTAAACCGACTCCCTGCTGAGTCCTGGATGAATTGAAATCAGTTGCAACTTCCAAAAAATATTTTTCATTTAGATCCTTTGTTAGAGTGGCACGATTGTTAAAAAAAACAAAACACTATGTTTAACATTCTATACAATATTCTTAGGAAAAGGGGATTCTGATATATCATATCATTTTTTCTTGATTCAGCAAAGCAATAGAAGTAGTAAGTCCTTCCCAAGAGACAAGATTTCCGTTATTCTCTACTTTTTTTATATACGATAACTCAGGCTACTATGCAAGAAGAAAAGAAGATGAATAAGAAGGGCCTGCCTAACATCTTCAGAGCAGGAAGCCCCGAAGAGGTTTTTTTTTTGCAATTATCCCTTCTGCAATGAATCCTGAATCTGTGCTGAAATCCAAAAGCTTCACCAACTTAGCTAGGGTTAGCTATATTAATTCAATTTCTAATTCTGTAGTGTGTGATTGTTGCCTTTCATCCTTTTCCCTCTATTTTCCTTATCGCAGTAAACATTATAAATATAGCAATTTGACTTCATTGACTTATATAAAAAGAATTTCTTATTAAACACTATGCAGAATTCCACAGCTATCCCTTGTGTTTCGGGATCATGGCCAGGTTTGTTAAGTTCTGTGCTTCTGTAGTTTGGGCAGTAACTTCTTGCTTTGTTTTTTCCTGAACCTGAACTGAACGAAGAAAAGCTACAGGTATTTCAACTTATAGTTCTCAACTGACGACTGTAAATGATCCCTCAATTATGATTGAACATTATACTGGTTGTTAAGTGAGTGATCACATGTCTGGACCCAATTTTACAACCTTCTTTGCTGGGGTCATTAAGCAAACATCAATGTCATTAAGTAAACTGATATCCAAAATGGATATTTTTTGGTGGAAACTGGAAGTAAATATTTGTTTTAGCACAAAAATAAAAATTGTAAAACATGGTAATGTGACAGAAGGATGTTGCAAACAGCCATCAGAATTTGAACCCGGGTCACAAGTATCATTTTTCAGGTCCAGCATAACTTCAAATGGTTGCTAAATGAATAGTCACACTCTGTGGATTTCTTGTAAAATCTTGCCCAGCTAGACAGACTAGGGCAGTCAGGTAACAGATTACAGAATAACAGAGTTAGAAGGGACCTTGTAGGTCATCTAGTCCAACCTCCTGCCCAAGCAGGAGACCATGCACCATTTCTGACAGATGGTGGTCCAGTCTCTTCTTGAAAGCTTCCAATGATGAAGCTCCCACAACTTTTGAAGGCAACTTCTGTTCCATTGGTTGATTGCTGTCACTGTCAGGAAATGTCTCCTTATTTCCAGGGTGAATATCTTCTTGATCAGTTTCCATCCACTGTTCCTTGTCTGGCCTTCAGGTGCCTTGGAAAATAGCTTGACCCCTTCTTCCTCCCTGTGGCAGCCCCTCAAATACTGGAACATTGCTATCCTTTCTCCCCTGGTCCTTCTCTTCACGAGACTAGCCATGCCTAGTTCTTGTAACCATTCATCATATGTTTTAGCCTCCAGTCCCCTAATAATCTTGGTTGCTCTTTGCACTCTTCTAGAGTCTCAGCATCTTTTTTACAGTGTGATGACCAAAACTGGATACAGTCCTCTAGGTGTGGTCTTATTAAGGCTAAGTGATATTAGTACCTCACGTGATCTTGACTGCATCCCTCTGTTAATGCAATTTAGGATTAGAATTAGCTTGATTGCTGGTGGCCTATCATAAATATCTGAGGGAACTTTGGAAGAAGTGCTCAACCAGTGAGATTCTTGGTTTGTATCAGAATTACTTCAGTTCCTGTTGTATTTTAAGCCATCAGTCATGTTTTACAAATCACACAATAAACTGAGGTCAAACCACCTGAAGATTGAGTGTGATCATAAGGGTCAAGAAAAGATTTAGGAGATTTTCCCTGCTGTTTCTGCTCAACGGCGTAACCACGTTTTCTAACAACCAGGTTCTCAACCAAACATCCCGCCTGGAAATTCAAGTTTTGGAAAATTCCCTGTCTACCAACAAGCTTGAGAAACAGCTGCTTCTGCAGACCCACGAAATCAGCAGACTCCAGGAGAGAAACAGGTTAGTCCTCTTTGGCTTGATGCTTAATTCATGAGGAATAAGTGAAACCCATTAAATCCAAGCACATTTGTATAATGCTAGTGCAGTTGTGGCATCATAGAGTCCCCGGAGTGGAGGGAAATATTGAGAAACCATGACAGAAATGAAAAAAAAGCAGAAGCCCCAGAAAAGATGCTAGTGTTAGAAAGCGACTCAGACTATCTTCTCCCTGACTCACGGGGGTAAAGGACAGAGGAGAGGAAAATCACAACCAATCTTGTCAAGACCTGTTCATCCATCTTATCTCAGTAAAACGGAGTTCTAGTCTGCTTCTGAAGTCAGCTTCCTGGTCTGGTTAATTTTGAAGGGAGGACAAGCGTGTTCGTTTCTTGTGGAGAGAGAATTCATCACCTCTAGATGTAGCTAGAGAAATTTTTGTTGGAAAACCAGATGGTAAAGTTGCCTCTGCATGTACAATCCTTCATCTAGCCACCATTAAAAGTTGCAAAGGCACTGAAAATATTGAATTACAACAGTCTTCTTGCTTATGACTGTTGCAGCATCCCCATGATCATATGATCAGCATTAACATCTTTGACAAAGAAAGGTCATAAAATTGGGTGAAACTCATTGAACGACTGTCTTGCTTAGAAACAGGAATTCTGGTCCCAATTGAGGACTACCTGTACAGGGCAAGACATGTTGCTTAGATATTTCCAATTTTACGCGGGAGAAAACTCGAATAACCAAAGATCCACATACAAATACCTGCGAAAACCTCAGAAAACACACACACACGC
>NW_020769327.1:9851925-9873761 GCF_900518735.1 Pseudonaja textilis
ATAGATATAGATATAGATATAGATATAGATATAGATAGATCTTTGGTAATTCAGGATTTTTTCTTGCGTAAAATTGGAAGTATCTAGGTGACGTTTCGATGAAGTCTCACTCATCATCTTCAGGCTTGTGTCTTTGGCTTTGTGCTTCTTGGAAAAGAGAAGCACAAAGAGAACTCCAAGAAGCACAAAGCCAAAGACACAAGCCTGAAGATGATGAATGAGACTTCATCGAAACGTTGCCTAGATACTTCCAATTTTACACGGGAGAAAACCCAAATAACCAAAGATCCACATACAAATACCCTTGAAAACCTCAGAAATATATATATATATCATGGTAAATATATTGCTGAGCTTTGACCACAAAAAAGTATATTCAGCAATCTTTCCCCTGAGATGGCAGGGCAATAACAATAAGTGAACATAAAAGTATAATCCAAGATTATAAATCTACAGTAACTCTATTTTTCTAGTGATGAATTATTTCCTTTCCTCCCCATCAAGCCTAATAATTTTTAGATAATTCTTCTAAATGACAAGTATAGCATATAAAGGCAATTTCTCTGAACAGCAGTGGTCTGCAAAATATTTAACAGCTTTTTATATATCAAAATAGAATATTCATTGAATAAGCCCTGTTCATGTGAGGAAGTGTTTCCTCAATCAAATCCAACTTACACATCCAACCCAACCTACCCATCCATGGGATGAACTAACAGTAACAGAGTTGGAAGGGAATATGGAGGTCTTTTAGTCCTTTCTCAAGCAGGGGATCCTATACCATTTTAGACAAATAGTTGTTCAGTCCTTTCTTAAAAGCCTCCAGTGTTGGAGTATTCACAACTTCTGAAGACAAGCTGTTCCACTGGTTGCACTGATGATGTTACCTAGTTAGATAATGAAAAGTCTGCAAGAAAACAGCCAAGCTCAGAAGGACCTGACAGTTCAACCCTTGGGCTAGAAATATTCTCTTCTGTTGGTACACAAAGAATGGCATCAACTCTGAGTTTGAGAATCAGAATAAATTGCCTCTTTTCTTCAGCTTCCTAGAGAAAAAAATGTTGGCTATTGAAAACCAACGTGATGAGGAGCTACAGGGCCTGAGGACTGAGAAGATGGAAATGCAGAATCTACTTTCCAAGCAGGTGGACCTTGTTGGGCATCTGGAGCAACGCCTGGGTGTTGCCTTGCTGAACAACACAGCCCTCCACAAACAACAAACATCTTTGGCAGAGACAGTGAAGCATCTGATAGGATTGGTGTCCCAGTGCAACCGTAAGTAACTTCCCCTAAATTACAAGACTTGGCCATCTGGCCCAATTGGAATTTAAAGTCTGAAGAGAAGAAGCAGGACAACACTAGCATCAAGTAGAGTGTCTTTTTGCAGAAAAATCCATGACAAAGTGGCTAAGAGATCCCCAGTCTTTATAAAATATAAGCAATATGTAGATCTTTCCATTCTTTGTTAGCACTCCCTAAAATGTGGAGTCCTTAGTGCTCTCTGAGCTGGGATGTTTTCTCACAGACATTTCATTACCCAACTAGGAAACATCTTCAGATGGTTGGGCAATGAAACATGCATAAGAAAACAGCCAAGTTCAGAGAGCACCAAGGACTTCACAGTTGAACACTCAGCTATAAATATCCTCTTCTATTCATACTTCCTAAACTCTCTAAATGACCTCACAAGTCACATGGGCATTCCAAGAATCAGCAGCCGTAAACAAATTGAGTTTGGGGTCTACAGCATCTCAGGGTCTATTCTAAGGGGCGTGCTTAAGTGCACCATCGTGCCTCCCGTCCCTGTCCTATTGTCCCCATTTATTCGTACCTATTTCCTGTATTCTTGCTCATGTTTATACTTATACCTATTATCTTGTAAGTGATTGACAAATCAAATAAATAAATAAATATTTGAAAAACTATCCTGTTTCTCACAAATTAAGGCCGGGCCTTATTTTTTTTGAGCCCCGAAAAAACGGCTAGGCTGCCTTTCTAGGGTTGAATTAATTTCCTCCCCCCACGCCTCCCCCCACCAAGACCGCCCCACGTGCACTCACCTCACCACGAGGCCGCTTCTATCGGCTGAGGGCAGAGTCACCAGCTGCTTCTATCGGCTGATAGAAGTGGCCTTGTGGAGCACCCCGCGAGTAGCCACTCCTCACGAGGCCGCTTTTATCGGCCGATAGAAGCGGCCTTGTGGAGCGCCCAATGAGCAGCGACTCCTCACCACAAGGCCACTTCTACCGGCCAATAAAAGTGGCTGGTGACTCTGCCTTGAGAGCACTTCTATCAGCCAATAGAAGTGGCCTCGTGGCGAGGCGATTCTGCCCGCGGGACACTTTTATCAGCCGATGGAGGCAAGTCTGCCTGCGGGGTGCTCTAGCTGAGGTTACCTGCAGGGGGCTCCTAAAGGCAAGTTTCCCCCTCCCCGCCCTTTCCCCCCATTTCTCTTCACCTTGTATAGTTCAAGCGATGTGAGAAATGATGGGGAACGCATGGTTTAAATAGGCCTAAATTTTGGGGGAGGGGCTTAATTTTACCTTATGCCTAGAAAACATGCTGGGCCTTCCTATGGGGGGAGGGCGTATTGTCAGAGAAACATGGTATTTGCCTCATCGGAAACCCTCCATCTGCTCTGCAAGGTCTCTGGCGCACGTTTTATTACAGAGAGGATGAATTCAGCCTTACAACAATGTAACTGATGAACATTCCTACCCTAAGAGGGCAACTGTACTGAAAATGACTTTTGATCTTGCCCCACAGATGTTTCTTTCACTCTGCCAGAGGAGCAGAAGGTCTTCAAGGATTGTGCAGCTGCATACAAAGCGGGGTTTTCTACCAGTGGAGTCTACAACCTTCGGCTCCCCAATACTACAGCCACTGTAAAAGTGAGTGTATGCATGTACCAATGAGCTTTGTCCTTCTAGACAGGCAGGGTTCACACATCAGACTAAGCCACAGTATTCTTAAGCACAATTGGTTGAATGCACTCTTATATACAGATAGTCCTTGACTTATCACCATTCATTTAGCAATCATTCAAAGTTATAACAGCACTGAAAAAAAGTGACTCATGATTGGTCCTGGTGCTTACAACCATCTCAGCCTTCCAATGGTCATGTGATCAAAATTCAGGCACTTGGCAACTGACATGAACTTACATAAGTTGCAGTGTGCTGAGGTCATGTGATTACCACTTGGGATCTTCCGGCAAGCGAGGTCAACGGGAGAAGCCGGATTCACCTACCAAATAGTCATTCACTTAACAGCCAAGGCAAAAAAGATTGTAAAATTGGTCACCACTGACTTAACAGTTGCCTCACTTAGCAACAGAAATCCTGATCCCAACTATAGTCATTAGTTCAGGTCTATAATGACCCAGAATATAACACAAATGTAACAAAATCCAAAATGTAAATAAATGTCCTTTAATGCCTCCAACTTGCCCCCCCCCCTTCAACAATTCTCAGTTGGAGATAAAACTTACTGAAAAATAGTCTTCAAAAGAAAGCAAGACAGTCCAAACTTAATGAGCATATAGAGGTGAAATAAAAAAAATCAAACAAACTACAATGACAAAATTTCCACAATGGACCAGAATAAGTAATCACCAAATTCAAGGAGATAACAAGGCACAGTATGTTGGAAGGACGCCAACTAAGATAAAGCCCAAAATAAAACATGCTTTGCTTCTGGCAAGGCTGTGTTGTAATCGTCTCTCTTATATACCAGTCTCCCCAGCTGCAACCAATGAGGAGGATCATGGCCACTTCCTCTCTCATAAGCCAAGTTGTTTCCTTCTTCGTTCCTCTCTGCGTGTCCTAGGATGCAGAGGGGGTGGGCCTGGTTCTTCCTCTGACTGTCCAGCTGGCCTTTGCCCTTCCCCAGCCTCCTTCACACCCTCTGGAGCCACACCTCCACTCCCTGTTGGCTGTTCCTCCTCTCCCTCACAGTCCAACTCTACCAAAGGCATGACAGATCTACCTATAAAGCTAACTTACAATGGCTGTGCCCACATGTCACATTAAGCCTTTATGTGATCTGTTTAATGTTGACTTTATGCGAAGAATGAAACCAGGCATAAACCAAGATTTAATTTGGTCCATAGTTTATGTTGCTTCACTTATAACCATTAAGTATAAACATCATATTTAGGTTTTAGATAATGTATAGATCTACTCATTATATAAAGCAATAATAGGCAAAACAAGCCCATGAACAATTGCATATAATTGGTATAATCAATTATAGGAATAATAAGTAATTGAATAGCATTAAAAGCTTCCAAATATGAAATAAGTTTCATCTACAAAAAACAAATTCCATAATTTGAGCACTACCACTAAGACCTATGCCTGTTTCTGATCCTCCCAAGAATGATGCTAGCACATAACTTAGTCAATTGAAAGGAAAAAGGAGATTGTACTTTAAATTTAAAGACTAAAATGTCTTAAAATTAAAGATAGTATTCTTTTTTTTTCAAATTAAATCTAGAAGAAAACGGATAGTGGAGTTGTGCTCAACCAGTTGTTTCTTATAATTTGGGGAAGCTGCTCTTCCATCAATGTTCTGCCATTCTTCCAGGTGCTGTGTGACATGCAGACAAGTGGAGGAGGCTGGACCGTTATCCAACACCGGAAAGATGGTTCTGTGGATTTCCAACGCACCTGGAAGGAATACAAACAGGTAACAATTTATATAAGTCTCCCCGGCTTAACGTGATGGAGCAACTCAGAATGAATTGGATCCAGACTGATTATTTTGCACATTGAAAATGAGGTGATTTGGAGAAAATTGAGTAAGAAGCATTCTTTCTGTTTTCTACGTGCAAGCAGAAAAATCCATCATTTGAACTTCTACTACTGCAATCAGTAGGAATAGAGCTCCGTCACAACAAGTGCTGGACTTCTGTTCATTTTCTGCTGAAACTAGTCAAAGCTTTTGTGACTCTGAGCCAGGCTGGTTCTAGGCTGGCACTTAAGCCACCAGGTTTTCTTTAGCTTGTGGCACTGAGATCTTGCAGACTCCAACTTCCAGTGCCTCTTACCTTTAACCATGTTGTCTGGCAAACCTATCCAGCAACACCTGGAAACCTGTTCTGATCAAGGCTTCCTGAGACACCCACAAACACACATAAAATCCCAAACTCTTTTATTTTAGTTCAATGGCTGTGAATGATCGTCATTCACAGCCCGGAGTGAGCTTCAACCAGTTATAAATAGTCCCAGGAATGTCTGCCAAAGGTCTGTGGAAGAAAGCTGATAAGAATGCACCTTATCTGACTTGGTGCTGCCAACGGCTAAAGTCCCAATTAGTCTTTCAAAACCAAAACAGAGAACAAATTAAACATGGAGCTTTCAGAGTCCAAACCAATCAGAGCGAACAACGTTGCTTCCTGCAAAGGTTTTCCTACCTTTGCACTTCCTTTATACCTTAGGGGAGGACCAGTCACCTCCAAGCCTTACTCCCAAGTCACCCCTTTTGTCTTAGCTGCTCTTGCCTTCTGGCAGCTCTGCACACACGCGCACTGGGAACAGGCTCCCCTTGTTCCTCGGCCTCTCTGCTGCCGGATTCTGGAGGCTCTGGAGTCAGCACATAACTCCCGAACGGTCCTGGCCCCATCTCTGCATCGGATGCAGGACCCTCGTCCGAGTCCTCCCCAGACTCCCAAACTGGTCCCTGTTCTTCCCCACTGTCCGATTCTGCTGCTGTCACGAACCACAACAAAACCAACCAACTTCTTATCCCAGTGAAGTCTGTGCTAAATATAATTGAAGTGGCTGCTAGAATGATGACAGACTCCACCAACCTACCCTTCTCTGCTTTCAACCCATTCATCTTTCTGGTTATCAAATTGATGATCTATTCTCACTGTGTGCCTTTGTCATTATTTTATTGTTCTACTAGCTCGATACCCATGCTTCGCTACAAAACTATGTGGTCGGGCTTATTTTGGGGGGAGGAAAATAAGGGGAGGGAAATTCTTCCTCTGCCTACCAACATCCATCAGTATTCATCTGGCTAGCATCCTGTCAGTGTGTGAGAGAGTTGAGGGCTGTTTAGAAACGGAAACAGTATTTGCTATGTGAGCAAGAAGGAGACAGCAAAGAGCCTGGGCGTGGCTTAGCTCAACTGTTCTGTACTAAAGTTGGTTGCCGCTGTGAAACTGAAACCAAAACTCCTCTTCTCCACTTGTGTTTTGCATTTGGAACAGATTTCTTTTCTGGAGGGAGAGGATTAGAACTTCTTAGCATCAGAGCGTGTTAATAATAATATAGGAAATACAAATGCTCTGATGGTCATTTCAAAAAATCCTTACTTAGTGAGCACCTAGAAGCTAAGAGGAACATAATGTGCCAAATGTAAAGTTTGTAGGCTTTGCAGTTCTGGAGATTTTGTGATGATGCGTGAGTGGCACTTCACTTTTATATATAGACATTATTTTACTTCTACAGGTAGTCCTCGACTTACGATCCTAATTGAGCCCAACATTTCTGTTGCTCAGTGAAACATTTGTTATGTGAGCTTTGCCCCATTTTACAACATTTCCTGCCACAGCTGTTAAGTGAATCACTGCAGTTGCTAAGCTAGTAATATGGTCGTTAAGTGAATCTGCCTCCCTGACTAACTTTGCTTGTCAGAAGGTCACAAAAGAGAATCACATGAGCCCAGGACGCTGCAACTGTCATAAATATGAGTCAGTTGTCAAGCTTCCACATGACCATGGAGATGCTGCAACAGTCATATGTGTGAAAAACGGTCATAAGTCACTTTTAATTTTGAACATTCAGTAAAAGAACTGTAAGTTGAGGACTATCCATATTCCTTTCATTTGTCTTCCTTTTTATTATTGTAAACCACATAGAGTTGTCCCACAGTGAACTAGATAGCAAATATTTGAAAACTTGGATCTCTTACCTGCTTCTTACAAAATAACTGGAATTAGGATACTACAAAATAGAGACTTCGGAAAGTGAAAGTGAAATTTGGAAACAAAAGGAAATTGCGGAAGTGTTTGGGGGTTTTGAACTACAACTTTAATTAATGGATATTGAAAAGTGGAATTAATCTGGAAATCTCTGGAGGAATCAAAAAAGAGTTAACCGTTGGAAAAACTTTAATAAGCATTGTTTAAAGATGGCAGGGATGTTACTGGACAAATTGGAACTTAAAAACATGAAAGACGTGCTACAAAAAGAAGGCAAGTCATTTGGTTTCGCATTGCAATTTTTGGAAATGGAGGTTTTAAAATATCAAGAACAAGAAGAGAAATCAATGCAAGAAGCGGCCACCTTAAATGAACACTTGAAACAACGGAAACTTCAGCAAAGGAGGAATAGAAAGAGAATTAATAATAGGAGGTTTAACATCATAATTAAAAGGGGGTTTATTCCAAAAACTGAACAAAAGAAAAGGAAACATCAGGAAAGGAAATTTCAAAGTAATGGAAAAGAAGGGGGATAGAAATTGGAGTGATAAAAAGAGGGTAAGAATGAAACAGGATTTGGAAAGAAAGGAATATGGCAAGCACACAAAAATGAAATGGGTTTTTTAATTAAAAGGTACAGAGATAATGGCTGACTGAGAAGGGGATTCTACAAGTGTATAAGGACTAGTTTAAATAAATAAGAAGTTTAGAAAACAGTGAAATATAGATTATTAAAATGGGAGATAGGGACTGATATTGTTCTGCCATTGTTGTGACTGTTTGCTTTTTCTTCTTTATGATATGAAATTAAGAGAGGTAACTAGAATAAAGATATTAATAATATTAAATGAATTAATAAGTTGTGGCAAACAGCAGGAGTAATGTTAAAGGGAAAACAATATTAGTTCTTATGAAATGGTGGGATTGATTATGTCTGTTTTATCTATAACTTACTTAATTTATATATATATATATATATATTAGGTAATAAGAAAGGGAATTTGCAGACCCAGTTTTAAAAGAGGTGTATGTAATGTAGAAATTACTAGAAAGTTATTATTGTGTCTTTTTTTCTTTTTTAAAGTGTGAATTCAAAGTTAAATTATGAGAATCTTAGGCGGGATTAATTATGTGATATGTTTAACCACAGGGATGGCACCTCGAAATTGGCAGTAATAGGGGTGTTGCATTGTTGCTGTTATTTTACCTTACGTGTGGAAATGTGTGAATTTTTGGAATGATGAATAAATATAGATAAGTAAATTGCAGACTTGACAGAAAAGAAGATAAAATACAGTATAATGAATATGAAGATATATAATGGTGTATTAAGGATTTAAAGAAATAGATTAAGCAATGTACTGGAAAAATTATAAAATAAGATGGGAAAAGCTTGTTGATTAAAATTAAAGAAAATAGATAAAGTAAGATTTAGATAAGTCATTAAATGTGAAAGATGAATAGGAAATGAAAGTGAAGTTTGTAATGGAAATGTGTTAACCTGGAATCATGCTGTTCATTGAAAAAAGATTTTTTTTTTCCTGTAGTATGTGAAAATTGAATAAAACTTTTTTGGGAAAAAAGGTATTTTGTACTGGCCCTTTTAAGCAGGTGTGGTGGTCTAGAGGTGGAGCTCTTGCCTCATAATAAGAAGGCTATGAGTTCGATCCCAGGTAGAGGCTGATATTTGGAATAGACTCCTCCTCAAGCAATGGGGTTGGACTAGATGACCTCCAAGGTCCCTTCCAACTCTGTTATTCCATGTTATTCTATTCTATTCAGTGTCTTCTCATGCTTTCTGACAGGGCTTTGGGTCCCCACCTGGAGAGTACTGGTTGGGCAATCACTTCATCCATCTGCTCACCACACAGAACCGCTACTCTCTACGGATCATGCTCCAGGACTGGGAAAACAATGAGGCTTATTCTGACTTTGAGCATTTCCAAGTGGGCTCTGAGACGCAGAACTATCGGTGAGGCTTTTCATGGAACATCTGTGGTCTCTTTGCTTAGTTGTTCTGAACAAGCTGAAACCTGGAATCCTGCTCTGACAGATGGGTGATCTTCCACTCCTAAAATTTCCCAAGGCCACTGCTGAGAATTCTGGGATTGTCATACCGGGAGATCACTCCATAAGAAGGTCATTTGGCGAGCCTATAAGATTTGGGCCAAGTGTAATTTACAAAAATTCTGTAAGATGGGTTGTCTTGATGATTGTGAATTATCTGTTTCCAACCCTTGCACAATTTCAATCTCTCTCTGTCTCTGTGTCTCTGTTTCTCTGTCTCTGTTTTTTTTTCTCTCTCTCTCTATCCCTCTGTCTCTGTCTGTCTCTGTCTGTCTGTCTCTCTCTGCCTCTCTCTGTCTCTGTCCCTCTCTCTGTGTCTCTCTCTTTCTGCCTCTCTCTGTGTGTCTCTCTGTCTCTGTCGCTCTGTCTCTGTCTCTCTCTGCCTCTCTCTGCCTCCCTCTGTGTCTGTCTCTCTCTGTCTCTGTTTCTGTTTTCTTTCTCTCTCTCTCTTCTCTGTGTCTCTCTCTGCCTCTCTCTGTGTCTCTCTGTCTGTCTCTGTGTCTCTGTCTTTCTCTGTTTCTCTGTCTCTCTCTCTCTCTGTTTCTCTCTCTCTCTGTGTGTGTGTGTCTGTCTCTGGTTCTCTGTCTCTGTCTCTGTCTCCCTGTCTTTCTCTCTCTGTGTGTTTGTATAGGATTTGGTTTCTACAGGGCAAGGCCTCAAAATCAGATAGCAGTTGAGAAGTTATTTGAAGCTTGAATTCCAAACCTTCTCACTGTTCCAGCAACTAATCTGGGTGGAAACCAACATGGAATTTCCCATGCTAGATAGACCAATATTGTACCCTCAATGCTGGCTGGGACTTGGGATAATTGTAATCTGTCATGCCAGGGGAACAGCAGTGGGGAGGGCTGTTGGAGCCCAGCTGCACAAGAGAAGAGAAGAAAGGAGGAAAAAAAAAACAATTGTCTCTCTAAAACAATGTTTTTCAGCCCTAGTAGCTTTGTGATGTGTGGCCTTCAATTCCCAGAATTCCCCAGCCAGTCTGTATTCTGGGAGTTGAAGTTCACACATCCTAAGGTTGCCTTACAGGTCGATTTCATTGGCAGCAATCTGAGCCGAGATCTCACCTAGGAAGTTCCTAAAATAAAATGAAATTCTAATCTTCTTCCAAGTTACAACAGTTCACTTAGTGACCTTTCAACATTACAATGGCACTGAAAAAAATGACTTATGACCTTTTTTCACACCTAATGCCGTTGCAGCATCCCCACAGATTTACATTTGGATGCTTGACAACTGACTCACACTTATGACGGTTCCAGTGTCCCAGGATGATAGGATCCCCTTCTGACAAGCAAAGTCAATGGGGAAAACTTACTAATGCAGTGATTCACTTAACAACTATGGCAAGAAAAATCGTAAAATGGGGCAAAACTCACTTAATAAATACCTCACTTAGCAACATCAATTTCGGGCTCAATTGTGGTCATAAATTGAGGACCACCAGTAATCTTGACCTCCTGCAGAACTGCCTAGCTCTGTTCTTTTGGCTTTCAGCTGATCAGGATGGAGAATCATCTCTAGCAGAAGTTAAAACACAAGCTAAATCTGGCTAAGCCCCTCCTTTTCTAAAAGCCCACCTAAGAGGGCAGCTTTCTTGCTCCCAATGGGTACCTCCCCGTTTATTCTTCAACGGCCGTCTCGTTTGTCCATTCATCTGGATTAACCATTCAGCTGTTTCTTTAATTCTTTCACTTTTTTCCATCCGCTGAATGTCTCCCAATTCCTATACAAGCAAAACAGCAAATACAGACTGTCCTCAACTTAGGACTACAACTGAGCCCAAAATTTGGGTTGACAGTGCGTTTTAGACAGCGTTAAGTGAGTTTTGTCCCATTTTGCAACCTTTCTTGCCACCAGTTGTTAAGTGAATCACTGCAGCTGTTAAGTTAGTAACACGGTTGTTAAGCGAATCCAGATTCCCCATTTTGCTTGTCAGAAGGTCGTAAAAGTGGACCGCATGATCACAGGGCACTGGCGACCATCTTAAATATAAACCAGTTATCAAGCATCCAAATTTTGATCTGGTGCACCATGAGGAGACGGCTGCAATGGTCATGTGAACGATGATCATAAATCACATTTTTCAGTGCTGTTTTTGAGCGGTCAGTAATGAAAGGTTGTTAAGTCAAGGATCACCCGTAAGCATCTTGTGTTGTGGGTCTGAGAGGAGAATCCAAATACGAATTTCAGTGGATGACGGCTTCTTTGCTCTCTACCTTCGACAGACTCTATGCGTGGAGATACAGCGGTACGGCTGGGCGCACCAGCAGCCTCAGCCCCTCGGGAACCGACTTCAGCACCAAGGATGCTGACAACGATCGATGCGCATGCAAGTGTGCCCAGATGGCAGGTGGAGGTAATGAGGGGAGAGGGGCCATCCTCCTTCTGTAGGTCCATCATTCTGAGAAGTAGCCAAGCAGGGACATCGGTTTAAAAAATGGCACCTGCCACACTGCAAAGCAGGACTGGATTGGCCTAGTTGCTTCTGATACATTCCCTCCCCTCCTGAACTGACCCTGAATTCAAAGAACTTTCTGAAGTTTTAGTGAGACAAACAAACCCTGAAAAGTGTAGAATCTCCCTAAGAGGTATGTTTAGGTTCAAATCCGAGTCACGGCACCAAGGAAAATAGGTTTGTACAGCTCAGAATCTGAATTAATCCATTGAAACTCTGAACACAAGGCTACTGAAATTCAGTTTTATTTTTGATCAAAAGCAAAACTGGGCTTCCCAAATCTCTTGCCTCAAAACAGCAAGGCAAGGCTTAAAATAGGCAGTTTATTCTGTTCTTAATACGAGTGGTTTTTAGTTGCTTCAGGTAGCTAAGATTAAGAGGGAATGGCCATAAGCTCACATTGAAGGAGCCAGGAGCCCGTTTTCAGATCTTAGGCCAATAGATTATCATTAGGCAGAAATCACTACCTGGTGCTAGGGTGCAAATCTCCCCCACTGTGTCTCAGATTATTGCCACTGCCTGGCTTTACGTACAACATGATGCTATAATTTGTTAATTCAGAGAAATACAGTAGCACCTTGGGTTGGGTTGGGTTGGTTGAGTTGAGTTTGGGTCATATATCAGCCTAAGGCTTAACCATGCTTTATATACCAGGGCTGTTAAGTTTGTACATCACTCTGCCAACTGCCAATTTGAATTTTTCAGCCCCCTGCAGATGCTGCTTCTGGAAGCCAAACTTAGGTACACTGTATCATGGCTTAGAGTAGTGTAAACATCCTGCTTGGGTCCTGTCTACCACTTGGAGGAACAAAGCAGCCACCATTCAGCAGATCATGAGGGGAAACGTGTTGTTGCAAATCTTTCCTCCTTGCCTTCAGAACGTGCTGCAGAACAGCTGGTCTAAAGAAGGCACCTCCTTGCAGTGGCTTGTTAGAAGAACCACTCTGACCACTCTTAGATAACAACTGGGTGGAAGGAGGCAGCAGGATGATGGATGGAGATAGTGTGAGAAGAAGGAATAGCACCTTCTCCCGTGTTAAGCAAAACCCATCTTTCTGCCCCAAACGCCACATCCTTGTGTCCAACCCGAACTCAGATAGCAGTTGAGAAGTAGCTTGAATTCCAGACCTTCTCACTGTTGTTCCACCAACTAATTTGGTGAAAACTCAGCACAGAATTTCCCATGCTAGATAGACCAGTCTTCCCGCCTTCAGTGAGGGCTGGGAATTGGGGCAATTGTAGTCCCACATGCCAAAGAATTGTGCTCGGTTGGGGAAGTCTGTTGCACCCAAAAACACCTGCCCATCAACCTATGTTTCCTAACCCCTATCGAGAGAGAGACTCAACGGGACAAATCAGTGATGTGATTCAAAACTTGCTTAATCCAAACTATTCTGCAAACATTTCTTAGACATTTGAGAGAACTATTTCTTTTGACGTTTGGGCCAAATCCTGTCGATCCTAAATATTTTTCCTTTTTCCCCCTTCTCTGCCTCTTCCAGGCTGGTGGTTTGATGCCTGTGGACCTTCTAACCTGAATGGCATCTATTACCCTCCCAATCCTGCCACAATCAGATACAATGGCATGAAGTGGCACTACTGGAAAGGGCCTGGACACAGCCTCAAAGAAAGCACCATGATGATCCGTCCCGTGGATTTCAGAGAGGAGCAAGAAGGGGTGCTGTGATCTGTCACATGGCAGAAGGAGAGGAGAAGGAGGCGCCCTTCTTGTTTCTACAAAATTGGTGGACAATTGCGAATCCTTGCATCATGAACAAAACCTCTTCTAGATATGTATATATTTAAAAAAAAATGTGTGGCATACACCTCACTGTGGAAATTTCACAGGAGATCTGGAAGGTGTTGCCTTTTTGTTGCTTTCATTGGGGGAAAACAATTAGTCTTGAGCTTCTCAACTTTATCAACTTGAAGAGGTATGGATGATTTCAACTCCCAGAATTCTAAGCTGGCTGAGGAATTCTGGGAGTTGAAGTCCATGTGTCTGAAAGTTGCTGAGTTGAGAAATGCAGAATTGGACAGTCAAAGAGAAGCAAATGCGTGTCATTAAAGGAAACAATCCTGGCCTTTGTATAATATTTGTTGCCCAAAGATTGCACTGTGATTCTGGGCTCTCCTGGAAGGGATCAGAAATACGTTTCGAATGAGAATTGCCTATCTTTGATGTAGGTAGAAAGACAAGGAACAAAACTGTAACACTCCATTGATAAAAAATATTTGGGGGGTGGGGGAGTTGACATCAGCAATGACATTCCTTGTCTCCCCGCCATTCTTTCTTCTGAACTCCTCAAGCATGAACCATGTGCTTCAGACAGCTGGCCTTTTAGTACCAGAATTCAGGAATTCCAAGAAATGGCAACTTGACGAACAAGGGTGGGGGGTGTTCATGTGTGTGCGTGTGTCTCTGTTCAATGCAGGTGTTTCTGTTAGGCCTGCGTGTCTATGATTCTCAGGGGAAACAGGTGCAGGTAGTCCTCAACATACAACCACAATTAGGATAAGAATTTCTATTACTCAGCAAGGCAGTCGTGAATTGCACCTGATTTTATGACCTTTTTTGCCACAATTGTGAAGTGGGTTGCTGCAGTCGTTCAGCAATTCCTGTGGTTATTAAGCAAATCTGACTTCCCTATTGACCTTGTTGGTCAGAAGTCAGCTGCGAGTGGTGATCTCACAATCCTAGATGTTGCAACCATTATAAAATACATGCCAAGCATCTGAATTTTGATCTTGTAACTATGGAGATGCTGCAGTGGTCATAAGTGTGAGGCCCAGTTGCAAGTCACTTTTTTCAGTGCCATTATTACAACCAATGATGGTTATGCAAATGGTTGTAAGTTGAGGGCTACCTATATGCAAATTAGCTACCAATTTTCTAGCATATTATATCTGCATCATTGCTCTCTTGGAGCCATTTGTTTACATATTAATTGCTGAGCTGAACTCATGAAACCTCTTGTGCAAAGTTTAATTGCAAATACTTAGGATATTTTCAATTTTTTTAAAAAAAATACTGGGATTACCGTATTATGGTTCAGAACTCTTAGACTTGGGACTGTTTTAAAATTCAAGTATTTTATCTACAATATGTTTTCATTTAAAAAAAAACTGTAAAAAGGAATTGAATAAAATAGTGGTCTGTCTTTTCATAAATATCACTGTGTTCTTGGGAGTGATTCAAGGGAAGGGAAGGGTGTGGAAGGAAAAAAGAGGTCAAAAGACACCCTGGGATGAACTACCCATAAACCTGGGCTGACATCAGAAAAGCTGATTGGAAAAGCCCTTACCACATGGATAGGGAGGCATTTCCATGAAAGGGGAAAAATATGGGGAAAAGGGAAAAATGAAATGGGAAACAACTTCCATATTGCTGCGAAGAAAACCAAATAGAAATGTCTATGTAATCACTAAGACCCGAATCTGTAGGTAGTCCTTGACTTACGATTGGAAACAGAATTTCCATTTTTAAGCAAGACGTTTTGTTAACTGAGTCACGCCCAATTTTTACAACATTTTTCATCATATTGTTAAGTCAAATGCTGCATCTGTTAAGTGAATCATGCAGTCATTAAGTGAATCCAGCTTTCCCCCACTGACTTTCCTTGCTAGAAGATGGTTGGGAAGGTTACAAATGGCAGTCATACGACCCTGGGATGCTGCCATGGTCGTAAGTGCCGTGGTGAGTTGTGTTCTGACCGAGGCTTCCCCCAAAACCCTTTATTAAACGAAGGTGAATTTCTTGGCTTCACCTTCAGCCAAAGGCCTGGGAAACAGTCTTTCAAGGGTCTAATTAGGAGCACAGACCTTATCTAGCTTGGAGAGCTGCCAAGCAAATAATTTCAAACGCAGTGCTGACAAGGAAGGGCTCGGCACAAGAGCCTCTGAGATGCACAGACAGCTCTTCACAGTGCTGCAACGAACAAACTGTTTCCTGCAAAAGCCTCCTCCCCTTTTGCTCCTCTTTTAATCCCTATGGGAGGGTCTATATATCGTCCACTTGTGGCTTTACTCCCACGTCGACCCTTAGTTCGTAATTGTTCTTTTCTTTTAGCAGCTCTGTGCATGTGCAGGTTGGGAACCGGCTCCAGCTGCTCCCCCGCCTCACTGCTGTCCAACTCTGAAGGCAGCTGGTAACTGCCAGGCTGCCCTGGCCCCGTCTCTGCTTCTGCCTCATCCGAGCCTTCCTCGGCCTCCAGGACTGGCCCATGTTCCTCCCCAACCTCCTCACTGTCTGACTCTGCTGCCAGCTCCGTTAGCCGCCAGTGGGCCACAAGCGGTCCCACTCAGCGTGTTGGCGATGGTGAGTTGGCTGTGGTGAATTGTCCCACAGCAAGTTGGCCACAGCAAGTAGTCCTAGACCCCCACAGGACCATCTTACTGTATAGACTGCTGATATTATACCATGAATGATACACATCTAAAAAGCAACTTGGTAAAAACTTCCTGAATACAAATTTTCCTAACTGAACTGATGCTTACTTCAAAGCTACTAGGTTTTTTTTTTTAATTATTTGGGGTGGAAAAGAAAAGATGGTATTTTAGAAATAGCAAAGAACGACACAAAGAACGACGCAGGACAGTTCAAACCAATGTACCTGCAAACCAATCAACCAATGAAGCGACTCGCAGGCTCTGTCAAAGAATTCAATCCCCCCTTCTTCACATTGGTACTTTCCATTTCCAAATGTGCAGGATTCTAATTCTCCTTCTCAGCCAGGGCATTGCTAGCCATGCAGGAAGGAAGTGAAAAAAATTTACAAGGTAACATCATATGAAAAAAAAAAGCCAACTTGAAAAAAATTGCCTTCTCTGATGCAAATCAGTCTGCAGTCTGAATAGAGTTATCTTTATTTCGGATTCAGACTGGCAGACAACCAGTTTCATCACCAAAATTAATTGGTGTAAATTATAGACATCCATGTTTATTTCACTTTGGGTCCTGGATCCAGTTTGTGGGCAGTGTGTGTGTGTGTGTGTGTGTGTGTGTGTGTTGCCTTTAGCACCTCTTACTGCTCCTGTGTGAATTTGTTCAGAGCTTCTCTGCTGATAGAAGGATTTAGAAGCTGGTTGCAGGTTCTCTGAGACATGGAATGAATCCAAGCTGATTGGTTGTGGGGATGCTTTGACTGTTCCTTTTTTATTGCTTTAGATACAGATAGTCCTCAACCTATGATTACAACTGAGCCCAAAATTTCCATTAACAAGCTAAACAATTGTTAAGTGAGTTGCCTCATTGAATGACCTTTCCTGCCCAAGTGCTCTGATGATGTTACCTAGTTTGGGTAATGAAACATCTGCATAAATACAACCAAACTCAGAGAGCACTGAGGAGCCTTCATTTCAACTCTGAGCCAGGGGTGGGATTCTACCAGTTCGCACCTATTTGCTAGAACCAGTTGTTAACATTCTAAGCAGTTTGGAGAACCGGTTGTTAGAAGAAATTACTGGCCTAATCCTGTAAAGGAAGGCAGGAAGGAAACATTCTGGTGTTGCTTACAGAAATTGCCTCTCTGTTAACCCTTATTACATTCTTGACAGGACTAGGCTTTCCAGCTCTGCCTGTGTCCAGTTTATGATCCCAGCAATAGTTTTCTGACCTTTTGTGTCTAATCTTTGCTGACCACATTTTTCACTTGCCCATGCTTGACATTGTCCAGCTGCAGTATGCCCAGGTATTTGTAGGCTTCAAGTTGGTGGCACTTGATGATTTGTCCATTGGGCATTTTGATTCCATCACTTTCTACAATCTTCCCTTTCTTCAGTGCCACTGTGGCACATTTGTCCAGGCCGAACTCCATGCTGATGTCAGTGCTGAAAATTCAAACTGTATTGGGCAGTGACTGGATTTCGATTTATAACTTCAGATCATCCATGTACAGCAGGTGAGAGATTTTCTGTAAATTTTTAGCAGTTTGATAACCTAGGTTAGTTTTCTGTAAAATTGTTGACAGGGAGGTCATGGGGATGAACAGCAGAGGTGACAAAAGATCACCCTGGAAAATGCCTCTTTTGATGTTGACCAGTCCGTAGCTTTCAGTTCCAATAAACAGTTCTGTTTTCATGTGCTTCATTGCATTTGCAGTGAAATGTACCAATGCACTTGCATATTCTGATGACATCCAGGCACTTGATGATCCAGCTGTGCAGTAGTGAATCAAATGCTTTCTTATGGTCAATCCAAGTTGTGTACAGATTTGTTTTCGGCTTTTGCAGTTCTCTAGAATCATTTTGTGGATCAGGAGCTGATCTTTTGAGCCTCTGCTTCTTTGTTTGTTTCCTTTCTGCTCTACTGGCAAGATGTTATTTGCTTCTAGGTAGTCCTGGATCCTGTCAGCTATGATGCTGGTCAGCAGCTTGAACATGGTTGGCAGACACGTTATTGGCCTGTAATTTGTAGGTGTTGCCCCTTTTACTGGATCCTTCTGTATCAGGTAGGTTTTCCCAGCTGTTAACCATTCACTGATGTTTCCTGTCTGCAGCATCTCATTGAATTGTTCGGCCATTTTTTTGTGCAGGCTGGTCAGGTATTTGAGCCAAAAGCCATGCAGCTGATCATTGCCAGGCAATGTCCAGTTCTTGACTTTTTTCACTCTGTTGCTTATCATCTCTAGTTATTTCCAGTTGGTCCATTTTGTTCTTGGAGAATTTCGTCTCAAAGTCTCTGATCCACCTAGCATTTTTGTTGTAGCATTTCTCAGTCTCCCACAGGTCTTTCCAAAACAGAGTAGTTGCCGTTTTCTCAGGTTTTTCAATATCCCCTGTCTGATTCAGACTCTGATAGAACCATTTTTGGTCTGATTGGAACAATTGATTTTGTTTGTACTGGATGACTCTGGCTTCGTATCTTTCAATTTTTCTTGCTGTTGTTGTTATCTGCTGCTTCACAATATCCAATGCTTCATCAATTTTTCTTGTGTTGAGCCCGTATTTTTTAATCAGATGTTTTTTGATCTTGCTGTTCTTCAGCTTTTTCTCCTGCAAATTCTTCAAGTTGCTGGCATCTGCTTGCAGGCTCTTGATTTTCAACTGCAACCTGATTTTCCACTGTGGTTTTCCAGTCAATTTTCTAGAGGGCTGCAGCGGTTGAATCCCCAGTTTTTCAGTTACTATGACTGCTGTGCTGTAGGCAATTTGCTTGTTCAATTGATATTATCTGGATTGCTGCAAGTGCATAATTCGCATCTATCATCAATGGTGCCAAATGTTTTCTAGGCACAGTCTTCAATGTTGGAAGCCTTCTTCTTTCTGCATTTGATGCAGCACGTGCCAAGATTTTAGCTTTCAGTTCTTGCTGCCTGACATTGAGTACTCTTGATGTTTCAATGATGACTTCAGGCCCTTGCTGTTCCTATTCTTGCAAAATATCTCAATTTTCTTTGAATTCAGACCGTTCAGTTGCTCCAGATGTTATTGGAGTATTTTCTGCTGCCACTTCAGCAGTCTGCTGTTCAGCAATCTGTGTTCCCATTTCACAATTTTTCCATATTTCTTCAAATTCGACTTCACTGAGCACTTTGTTCCGAGTGATAAATTGTTGCTGATCAGCTAATCGTAATTCAGTTATCCTTGATCTGGATATTCTTGTTTCCATAATTTGCACATCCTTTTTTGGTAGCCTCATTTTTCTGGTTCTGCTTTGTAGTAGCATTTCATTTCAGTGCGGTTCTCTGACATAGTGTATTTCTGCCGTTTTTCTTAGGTTGTTCAGCTTCCTGCAGGCCCATGCCCTGGTTGCTCAGCTATGGGACCCATGGCTTCTAGCCCACTTGTCAATGGATGCTCAGGTTCCCCAACACCAGACGCGGTCCTTGTTAACCCGGGCAACAACTAAAGCTGGTAGAGGCTTCGTTTGGTTGTGTTTCACCATGATTTATTGCATGGGTTATTGAGTGCACTCAGTTGTGCTCCTTGGCCGAGACCTCTCTGACATGGTTGGACCTGCTGGTAGTTTGCACTACCACCAGCACAGCTCTCAGCTTTATTGGAGCAGTTAAGACCCCCCCACATCAAGGCAGCACCCCGTGGGGGGGGGGTATTATTATTGTTATGCTTCAGTTTTTGACAGCTGTAATATTGTTATTGTTATTATTGTTGCTGTTATTATTATCTTTTATTCATTAAACATGAAACTCGGTCAACCAAACATTTAAAAATGTATCACAAATACCAGAGACTGATGCTAATAATTGATACGGGTTGCTGTTGCTGGTTGTTGTTGTTATTATTATTGTTGTTATTGTTTTGTTGTTGTTACCAGTAGTAGTAGTATTCCTAATAGTAGTAGTATTCCTTTTTTTTAAGAGATGGGGCAAAACCCTTCTTCTACATCACCTCAGGAAAACCGCACCGCTGATTCTGTGGAGTTAGCAAGAGCTGAGGTAACTTTCCCGCTTGAGTGGACTCAGCAAGTTTACCTGTCCCAGACGCGCTTCCGGCAGCCGACGTCCGACTGGGGAATGGGTTCGCCCTCTAGCGGACAAGCCGAGAAGAGCAGATCGGCGGCCACCTACCGGAAGGGGATCGAGCGTTTTCGCCTGCAGCTCGGCTCCTCTCGGACCAGCTGAGCCGGGCTCAGCTCATCCGAGCGGGGGGCGGAGGTGGGGGGGAGAGAAGCCCCGACTCCGCCCGCAAGCGCCCGCCCTTCCTGGTGTGCTGAAGCGAAGGGCCCAGAGGTTGCTGAGCAAGGAGGGATCGGGCTGCTAAAAGCTTGCTAAGCCTAAAGAGTCCGCCGGGAAGGAGCTCCTGTTCCGCGCACTAGACCGCAGCCTGCTGCTCGGCTTTTCCCCGCCAGCCTCCGGGCTGCAGAGGCGGGGAGCTGCCCCGTGATCGCCGTTGTGCAACGACTCTGCGCTTAGCCGGGTGGAGGAGCGGCTGGACGGAGGGATCGCGGGAGAAGGTAAGGGGGGCAAGGTAGCGCAGGGAGTGCGGGGGGAGAGACAGCAGCGCCATCAACGACCCTTAACCAACTTGGGTCGGTTACTTTCCGTCGCTGGAGAGCACCGAACCAGGTCCGGCACCGCTGGGTTCGCGAAGGGTGCAGGACCCGGGAGAAACGAGCCTCGTTGGGGAGGGGGGGGGACGCAATCCCACCTTGGAACCCGAAAAACCAAACCCGAAAAAGTGCTGGTGCCAACCCGAAAGTTGGCTGCATAGCTGAGAAATGATGTCTTCTGCTGCCTCTGAAAGGTTGACAAGTAGGAAGTAATCCAGGTGTTGCACTCCAAAAACCACATAAAGTTAGATCGCCTTCAGGACTGCAAACTAGAATGAGGAGGAGTGAAAAAGCATGGTAGAAAATCACACCGTTAAGATTCCTATGGTTGCCCCGAAGACAGGTATGCATCTCAAAGTGGTCTTTCCCTCTGATCATCAAAGGTTTGCTCCTGATGAAAGCATGACTTTCGGTTTCAAATAGTTCATTCAAGGTGGCAAATGCACAAATACTTCCTCCTATTTCCCCCACGACAACAACCATGGGAAGTGGGCTTGGCTGAGAGAGAGAGAGAGAGAGAGAGAGAGTGGCAAGCTCAAAGTTGGGCGTTGAGAACTTTTCCAATTCTTTAAAAATCAGTACAAGTCCCAGAACTTCCATGTTCTTTGCTCCAGGGTTCAGGTTAACACTTTTTCAATAAGGTATCTTCAGAAGAGGGTGTTGCTTCTGTTCTTACAAACGCTTTACCTGTTTCTTGGTTCGTTATCTTCTCAAGTTCATCTTATCTCTGCACAGAAGGTGCTGCCAAAGCAGGGAAGCAACCGCATTAGCAGCCTTCCAAGGATTGAACCAGGGCATTGTCAGCTTCCTTTAAGCCCAGAGGGAACACAGTTATCATAGGCTCCGTTCCTACATTTCACAAAACCATGGTTGATTTATAGGGTTTATTGGGTAAATCATAGTTGGCTGGATATTCCTACAACATGCAAAACAAATCACATTATGGATTCATGTTGAAATGATGCTTTTACATAGTTGTTATGAATTGTCTTTCTTTTCTTTCTGTCTGTCTGTCGTATGTATGTATTTATTTATCTAATAGACAAATATAATTTCTTTTTTTCTTTTTGGGTTCACACATTTTTCAAAATTGGGGAGTCTAGTCCCTCTTTTCTTTTGATGGTTAAGATGCTGTGATAGGACTGGCATATGGGCTCATCAGTAAATGAATGCTGATACCAAGTTGCTATGAATCCACATTGTTGTGATGCTTCCTTTTTTTTTTTTCTAAAGAGCTAGTGTGGAATACATGGTTCTTCCATCCTTATGTTTCCCTTCCCCAGTGGGATTGGTTGCCATTGACACCACATCCAAGCTTGGATTTGAACCCAGCTCTCCCTATCAGAATATAAAATATTGTCTGCAGTCTC
>NW_020769327.1:9873771-9903315 GCF_900518735.1 Pseudonaja textilis
AGTGAATTGGTTTGTAAGTCAGTTCACGGTTTAATGTGCAGAGCCAATCATTTGTAGTTAATTCAGTGAGTTGTGGAGAAACGAAAACTGGTTTTGAATTGTATGAACAAGGATATGGTGGATGAATTCATTCGCTCTACCCAGAATTAATGCAGCTGCTCTTGAATCTCCCTTGGGCTTTTCTTAATAAACCATTAAAGACTTATTTTAAGATGAAGGTTCTTTGGAAAAATTGTAGACTTTTGTGAAATTTCCTGTAAAAACTTGTTATTTCTTGAATAGGATTACCAGGGTAGGGGTAATCCTAGCCCTACCAGGGTAGGGGCTGGAATGGGAAATAGGAAGAACACCTTGGAAGAAGGAAGATTAAACCACTTCCAAGATATGCACACACACAAAAAAGAACATCTCTATCTAGATGAAAACTCAAAGGCACGTTCCCCTACACCACAAACTCACCATGCAGTGGGTAGAATGCAGAATCGCAGGTTAATTCGGCTCACTGCCAGGAATTCAATCTGCAAGATTGACTCAGCCTTCCAAACCTTCTGAGGCCAGTAAAATGAGGACCCAGATTATTGGGAGAAATAGGCCGTGTTAAACCGCTTAGAAAGGGCTGTAAAGCAATATGAAGCAGTACGTAAGTCGAAGTGGTATTGCTGTTTTCTCCATTGCAGACAAAAATGATGGCCTTTTGTGGCCTTGCTGCCCCATTGCTGTTGGCTGGGCTCTGCTGGGGGTGGGACTTCCCCTTCAGGAATCCCACATTGTCTTGGGAGGAACGAGTGGATGACCTGGTTAACAGGCTGACCCCTGAGGAGATGATCCTGCAGGTATGAGAAGCATCTTGAGTGGTTTGGTGGGGATGATGGTCAATGGGGCTTTGGAAGACCAGTCTGCTTGTCTTCATCTATCAAACCGCATCAGAGGAGTGCCTGATGGTAGTTATCCATTCACCACACTCACAGATGGCGAGAGGTGGAGCTCTGGGAAATGGACCAGCCCCACCTATTGTTCGTTTGGGCATTGGACCCTACAACTGGAACACTGAATGTCTTCGTGGGGATGCAGAGGCTCCGGGCTGGGCGACATCTTTTCCTCAAGCACTCGGCTTGGCTGCCTCTTTCAGGTAGGACAATGCCCATTAAGTCAGTGTACAGGTAGTCCTAGACATATGGCCACAATTGAAGACAAAATTGCTATTTGTCAGAAAAGCAGTTGTTATGTGAATGTTGCCCCAATTCTGTCTCTGAATTCGCCCACTTAGAATCTTGGTGACCCGTTATTGCTAAATTTTCAGTATACCCTCAGACATAGACATCTTGAGAGTCCGGAGTTGCAAAACCTGGTACCATTTTTGGAATTGTAGAGTTGGAAGGGCCACAAGGATTGTCTACTCAAAAGACAATTTACACCATCTACCAGAGTCAGATGTACAGCTTCTTCTTCAAAGTCTCCAGAGATAGGGAACCCAAACCACCAGAGGTAGACTGCTCCACTGTCTACCTATGAACAACCTAAGAACAACCTTTAGGAAGCCCTTCCTTGGTTTGGAAGAAAATCTAGGTAGTGTCACCTTATTTCTGAGTCTTAGTTTCTGTGGCAAGGAAAATCGTTACAATCCCCTCTTCTGCGTAGCTTCCATTTATGATCCTGACTATGGCTAACATGTCTCAAATAAATCCTCTCATCTTCCGATTGAATATTGTCTTAAACTAGGTTGTTGCTTTTTTGCATTTACAACTGTTGTCCAAAAATAATAAGCTGCTTCTTTACAATCTTTTCTTTTTCTATTGGTATTGTTTCTATTTTCTTTCTTACTTATTTATTCTTAATTTCTCTGTTTCTTTTCTAATATTTGTTTTTATCTCCCTAAAAAAATATTAAATTTATTAAGAAGACGACAACTTGGGTATCCACAGGGAAGGGCAAATAATGTCACCTATGCCGTGACATCACAATGCAAATCATGTAAATGACCTGCTGTACACAATTTGCATATGATGTCATTGACGCAAAATATATAGTTGGGGCCTCAATTAGAGATCTCTTGGCCCTGCAGAGAACTGAGACTCCCATCTGTAAAGAATGACAGCCTGGAATGTTTGGCATGACCTCATTTCATGGCAAATAAGAATCCTTTTCTCTTCAACTCTCCTTATGTCTTCAAACAGTCCTCAACTCATCTTCGAAGTGGCCAATGCTACGGCCACTGAGGTTCGCGCCAAGCACAACTATTTTGACTCCATAGGCTACTACAAGGACCATACCGGCTTAAGCTGCTTCAGCCCAGTCTTGAACATCATGCGGCATCCACTGTGGGGCAGGAACCAGGTATCAAAGATTTAGGAACATGAACAGGGAGGGTGAGACCAGGAAGACCAGGGAAAACATATCAGAAACTTTAATTGACAGAAAAATAGTCCTCTGAAATGCAACTATTGTTGAGTGTCTCCAAAGTTGTGAAGAACAATTGCTGATTCTTGAACCTCAAGAATCTCCTTGTTACCTTCTGGGAGAGGTTATGTGGTATCTGAAGCAGAACATCTAGATTCAGTCAGAGATTTGTTCCATGTGGCATCAACCTTGTGAAGTCTCAGTTTTACCTTTTTGCACTAAGTGTTCAGAATGAACAGTGATTAATATATATGTGTGTGCATATGTATGGTTGAATATGTCTATGTGTGTAACATATAACACGCACATGCTGTATGTACGTATGTATGTATATAGAATCTATGTGGAATTTCATTTTAAATGTTTGCCAGTGTGCTCACAGTAAAAACATGACAATAAAGGTGATCTTATCTCAACAGGGATTACACTAAAGGCTATAAATATTCCTAGTCTTGGCCGTAAGAGTCACCTGAGCTGAAAAAGGAGCTTCTAAAAATTAGATTCAAGCAAATCTTGAGACAGTTTGACCTTTTTATTTTATTTATAAAATAAAATAGAAACTATTTTTTTAAAAAAGATAGTTTGACCTGTAGAAATTTAAGGCAGACCCAAGGAACTGCTAGGAACTCTCAAAAATGGGATAACCAGAAGTAGAAATGAGTGACTCAAAGATCAAGGGCTTTTGATCATGGGTGTTAGCTTAACTTTACAGGTTTAAGACTGATAATATTCTGCATTTCACTTTAGATTGTAGGTTTAGAGTTACAGTAGTAATATCTTGCTATACTATACACCTGTTATTTAAGAATCCCATTGCTTTGGTGCTTCTTCTTTGTAATTCTTTTCATTTCTTTGCCAGATTGCTCTCATTTTACGCTTGTCATTAACTGAAATAAAAACGGGGTAGGGGAAGAATAGGGGTGAGCTGACCAGCTTGCTTCTTTTCCCACTCTTAGGAGACTTATGGGGAGGACCCATTCTTGACCACCCAACTGGGAATTGCATTTGTGAAGGGACTTCAGGGTGACCATCCCCGTTACATCAAAGCTAATGCTGGCTGCAAGCATTTTGATGTCCATGGAGGTCCTGAGAATATCCCTGTATCCCGGTTTGTCTTTGACGCCAAGGTGAGTGAAATGGGATCGAAGATGGAGCTTCTGTCCAGGTGGATTTTGGAGTTGGGCGCCTCCTTCCTGCCAGTTTCTCTAGCTCATTTATTTTCATTCCAACCGCCTAGTTTCTTGCAACCCTCAAAGCAAGAACAGCATAATAGACTTTTATTTATTTACAAGGGTCATGCAATCACGGATATAACAACACTAAGGAAACACACTATATATACAAACACAAACACAGCAGAGGTGGTAAAATATTAAATTGGGCTAAAACCATGATAAAATTGCCATCATATGCCGTCGTAGAGTCACAGTCAGGTCGATGTTATAGTTCAATATCTAAGAAAGTTAACCATCTAAGTGTTTCTGGTGTGGATGTCATGACATCATCCCAACTGCCTTGAAATTTCCAGAGGGTCAATTCTCAATATATATATAAGTTATTGTTTGTTCATTTGTACCACAGTTACACCCTGGGTGTTCTGACCCAGCCTTGCCAAGTAATGATAAGCCACTTACTCACGAGTATAAACAAACCCCCTTTTCAAACAGGGTAGGAACAGTCTTTTATTCACATGGATAAACAAAAAACCAAACACAGTTAGTCCCAACAGACCTGGTTCTAGCCTAGAAATCCGAATTGTTTCTATATACTAGAAACAATTCATTTGAACAGTTGTCTGTGACAACCAGCCACTGCCAATCCCTACTATTTATTTCTCAGCCAGGGAAGGGCTGGCTAGTGTCCATGTCTGCTTTCCCTGAGAGCCAGCCCATTGCTTTACTTTGTGCTTTGTATGGGTGTTGTGGGAATCTGACCAACCACCATCTCCTATTAGCATTAATTAGACTATGAAATGACCCCTCAACCATATGTTTAAGTTCTGGCCCAAAGTTGCTTTTTAAAGAGGCAACTGGAGTTTCTGGGGTTTTTTTTAAGACATTTCGCTTCTCATCTAAGAAGCTTCTTCAGTTTCTTGGATGAGAACCAAAACATCTTCAAAGACAAAAGAAAGTCCAGTTGCCCCTTGAAAAAAGCACCTTTGGGACAACCATGACTCGGATGACTGAGAATCTCCATAGACATTTAAAGGGTTGGCTTGGGTTACAATGAGTGAACAAGGAGACCTTACAGGATGGTTATGAATTTAAGCTATTTACAAATATATTCAGAGTTTTGCAGCGTTAATTCAGCGCCAGAAAAATAAACACAGATGGCTAATGCTTCATTTAATATCTTTATAAACATAATAAGTAGATTTTACAAACCAGTTGTAGATTTCTCCAACATGGAGCAAACTCAGACAGAAACATGTTGCAAGTAACTTCAGTAGCAATTCAGGAGCTCAGAAACAGACATCAGTTTCACTTTAGTTCAGCAAGCTAGTTTCATCTTCAATAGACAGACTCAGAGCTTAATATAGAGCCCCGCCTAGGCTACTTCTAGTTTCAGTTTCCAGCCTAGGCTACTTCTAGTTTCAGTTTCCAAACTGTCCTCATTGGCTGATTTAGTTGCTATGCCTATTCATTGGCTGACCTTGTTACCAAGCTCTGTTCCAGTGCATGAATATTCTCTGACAAAACAGTCCTAAACTTAAGACTGTAATGGAGTCTTCACATTACGGCTGTGAGTCATGATGGTTGAAATGCAGGTTATCCATCTGACTGACCCAACTCTATGACCTTGTTTGTGGTAGTTGTTAAGCAAAGACCACAGTTGTAAAAGTGAACGCTGTAATTATAAAGTGAACCAATTATTCACTATAGGCTGGTTTTGCTGAAAACCAGAAGGAAATGCTGGTTTTGGCAAAAACCATAGTAAAATGTGGTCATGTGAACCCAGGAGGTTGCAAACAAAACCATAAATGTGAGCCAGTTGTTGAGCAGTTGACCTATGACTGTGAGGGAGGGTGCAGCTGTTGGAATTAAGGAACCAGATTGTAAGTACTCCCGGGAAAGGCCCGTCAATTTTATGAGCTTTCTGGCAGTGGTCATGTGCAACCTAAGGTGAGGAAGAAGACAGAATTGATTTGGGAGAAGATTCACAAGCCCTGTTGAATGAGCTGGCAGCATATTGAGAACATGGTGATGTGTTTTGTGACAGGTGGAGGAACGTGATTGGCGCATGACTTTCCTGCCTCAGTTTGAAGCCTGTGTAAGGGCTGGGACGTTTAGCTTCATGTGTAGCTATAACAGGTATGTTTATTTTATTTTATTGTTATTATTTTACTATTATTTATGGTATTGCATTTTTTATTTTGTTTTATTATTTTATTTATATCCTGCTTGTATTACTTTTATAAATAACGTGAGGCAGGAGACATACATCCAACAAATCCTCCTCCTCCTATTTTACCTACAACAACAACCCGTGAGGTGAGTTGGGCTGAGAGAGAAGGGTTCAAAGTCACCCAGCTGGCATTCATGGCTAAGGCGGGACTAGAACTCACCACCTCCTGCTTTTTCCCCCCGGTGCCTGAATCACCAGACCAAACTGGCTCTTGTCAGATCAGGAAGACTGGAAGCGATGACCCCAAAGAGGTCGTGCTTGTAAGTCTGCTAACCATCCTTGGTTCGTCTGGCAGAATTAATGGAGTCCCGGCCTGTGCAAACAAGAAGCTGCTGACAGACATCCTGCGTGATGAATGGGGCTTCCAGGGTTATGTAGTGAGCGATGAAGGTGCTGTGGAGCTGATCATGTCTGGGCACCACTACACCCACAGTTTCCTGGAGACTGCAATTGGTGAGTGTTGCAAAGCACCTCCCTTCTCATCTCCATGGTGGAAGCCCCTTGCAACCTAGCTTCAATTGCAGATTGAGTTCTGAGAGTCCATGCTCTGGGGCTAATTTTGTAGCCTGGAACCCAGATTTGCTTCCATCTGTCCTTACTTTCATCATCCAACTACTGTTTTCTCTACCAAAAACTCCTTGTCTATAATTAGCACATATAAATGTCAAGGTAAAGCTTTCCTCTATCCAGTGGGGCCCAATTCTGGTGAAGGGGCTCATCTGCATTTTTTTAGCCGAGGGAGCCAGTATTGTCCAAAGACGCTTCCTTGGTCATGTGGCCAGAATGACTGTTCTCCAAGGCAACAGTGTTACCTTCCCACCGAAGTGGTACCTATTTATCTACCTGCATTTGCATGCTTTCAAACTGCTAGGTTGGCAGGACTGAGGCAAGTAACGGGGTCACCCCATCGCATAGCGCTCGGGTCGCAAACCCAGATTGTTAGCTTTCCAGCTGACAAACCTAGCATATTTAACCCCTGAGCCTCCCAATTAGCACATATACTATCATCACGGATGAATTTATAAATATTATCTTAGGCACTATCAGGTTAATGTTAGCAGTGAGAAATGGAGATCCAAAGGACTGTAATATGAACATTGGTAGTTAAAGCTGCTAGGGCAGGGATCCCCAACCACCGGGCCCCGGACCGGGACCGGTCCGTGGATCATTTTTTACCGGGCCGCAAAGAAGTGGGCACCGCCATCTTGTTTCGACGGCGCTTGAGAAAGTGCTTCCAGGTGAGCTTGTCGGTCGTCAGTTGGAAAGCGGCGTTTGGGTGCTGAAGGAATCCTCGCGCCTTAGTTTCGTCGAAGGGGGGGCGGCTTCGAACGAAGAGCCGTCCCAATGGCGGTGGAGTCTCGCATTACTCAGGAGGAGATTAAGAAAGAGCCCGAAAAGCCCATCGACCGCAAGAAGGTACAAAGGAGGAGTTGAAGGTTGCGGGGAGAAGCAGGGGACAGCTGGCTGGCCGGCCGCTCGGTTCGCCTTGCCTTGGTGGTGCGTGCTGATGCCGGTACCGGTCCGTGGATTGGTCTGTGGATTGTACCGGTCCGTGGTACAAAAAAGGTTGGGGACCACTGTGCTAGGGAATAACAACTCCAAAACCTGGAATTGGAGGGCAACAGCAAAGATTATCTTGTCCTCTATCATGAGGTGGTGGCACAGTGGTTAGAATGCAGTACTGCAGGCAAATTCTCACTGGCTCAAGGTTGACTCAGCCTTCCAACCTTCTAGGGTTGTTAAAATGAGGACCCAGATTGTTGGGGGCCATATGCTGACTTTGTAAACCCATTAGAGAAGATTGTAAAGTACTGTGAAGCACCAGTCTACCTGCTCTTGCTATTTACTTGCTAAGGGTGGCGTACTATTGCCAGATTCTCTGTCTCCTCAGACAGATAGCCAAACCATGACTTGCAGATAAACATGAATTGAAGCCAATGTTTCACTGAATTTTTTGGACTAACTGTGCCATCCTTCTTTTTCCCTGCAGTGGCTGTGAATGCCGGATGTAACCTAGAGCTTTCTTTTGGGATGAAGAAGAATGTTTACATGTACATAGCTGAAGCCCTTAGCAAGGGCAACATTTCTGTGGAAGTAAGTGGTCCATCTCCTTGCAGTAGAAGAAATTGCCACCAATTCCAGAGCAGACAAGTCGGGATGTGATACTGTCTCTTTCTGAAGAAAAACAGGGTTCTTCCAAATGTTGCTAAACTACAACTTCCAGCATCCTTTGCAATTAATTATTGTTCAGAGTTTTGCAGTGTAAATTCAGCGCCAGAAAAGTAAACATAAGTGACTGAGGCTTCATTTAACTTCTTTATAAACACATAAAGTAAATTTTACAATACCAGTTGTAGATTTCTCCAGCATGGAGCAAACTCAAACTCAAGCAGACGTGTTACAGGTTCAGAGCAGAACAGCAACTCAGGAGCTCAGAAACAGACACCAGTTTCACTTTAGTTTAGTAGGCAAGCAAGTTAGTTTCTCTTTCACTTTAGAGCTGAGCACAGAACAGAGATAAACCAGGCCCAGATTCTCTCTTTAAGTTTCAGCCCTCAACTCAGCTCTCATTGGCTGACCTTGTTACTAAGATCTATTCCAGTTCATGAATATTCTCTGATAATTATTACTAAATGGGATTGCTGGGAGTTGTAGTTCAGTAAGAAGGACAGGGCTCTAAGGAGTATCTCCTTGAAGAAGAAAAGCTAAGTCGGATTCGATAATGATGGAGTCATATTACAAAGTAGGGAGGTTTTGATTTCAGGTGTTTGAGTGTCATGGAAAGAGCCAGACTCATCTTCAACTGGAACTTTAAGCAAAGGAAGTTAGATGGGCATTTTTCAGGAATGTTGCAGAAGATGAGATAATCTTTGCTGTTGCCCTCCAACTCCATATTTTGGAGCTGTTATTCCCTGGCAGCTTTTACACAACATGCTCAACTATAAACCCTGGAACTCCTAAGTAGTCATTACTTCATGACCACTTAACAAATAGGCATTATGAACCATGGCGGCGCAGTGAGTAGAATGCAGTATTTCAGGCTGAATCCGCCCACTGCCAGGAGTTCAATTCTCACTGGCTCAAGGCTGACTCAGCCTTCCATCCTTCTGAGGTTGCTAAAATGAGGAGCCAGATTGTTGAGGGCAATATGCTGACTCTGTAAAGAACTTAGAGAGGGCCGTAAAGCACTTCAAGGTGTATATAAGTTTAAATGCCATTGCCATTGCTGTTAATTGCAGTGAGCAAGCCAATAAACCATGATGGCCTGCATCTCATACTAAAGCAGCACTTGGATTCCCACAACCTTCTTAATCCATGGACGGTGTACTGCAGTCTCTAGTAAGCTTAAGAATTCAGCACCTTTTATTCCAGTTTCTTGTATGTTACAACACTTGTGCTGTGCATTGTAGTTGCTACTTTTGTTCATTTCTTGCACGCATGCTTGGTTAAAGCAAGTCTACATTTTCATGAATCCCTTATGTATTAAAAAGATAGCTGTGTGTCACTGCCCCGCAGGCCACAGTATGTTGGCTTGCCAAGGCAGTCTCAAGACTGAGATCCTTGTTGGCATTTAACAGTATGGACGTGCTTGAAATAAAGTAGGGCTGTGGTTGCACTTGTGGCAGAAGTGAAGTGCTCAGTTCAGTTAAGTAAAGCCATGAAAGGCAACCATGAATATTTCTGATGACCATTTGCGACTTTCCTAGGCAGCTTCGGACAAGCAAATTCAATGAGGGAAGCCAGATCTGTTTAACAACTGCATCAAAAAGCTTGTAAAGTAAGGCATGGCCCACTTAACAACCACATTGCTTTGTGATAGAAGTTCTAGTCCCAACTGTGGTCATAAACTGAGGACTATCTATACATGTTCTTGGTGAAAATGTAAGTTGGGGACGACTTTAAAAGCGGTTCTTAGAGGAAAACAAATGTAGAAGAAAAATAAAAGAAATTGGAGCGAATAGAAAATGTAATTTTCTGGGATAAGAGAAAGTACAAATCCCTAATTAGAAGATAGCTCAGCCTCCCTATTAAACGGAGAGAAAAGTGAAATTAAGGGAAAAGGTGGGAATGGCTTGGAACACGAGAGAAGAATGCCATCCAAATGTGCAATGCAAGGTTTGTGGAATGGCGTGGGAAAAGCAGTGAATGCAATGAAAGGGAAGGGTTATGTTAATGTTCGAATTTGCTGACGAAGGGTATGCATGTTAAGTACACTTTTAATTCCGATGATGCCCTGGGGTTGGCTAAGTACTGGAGTGATTTGCAGTGGATGTTAGATAGATTGTGCGATGTAATCGGGAGTATCCAAAATAATGCATAAGAGGAGAAACAGAATGAATCATTGCAAGTTATGCATCAATGGACAAGACATAAAACAAAACCCCTTCAACAAGGCAGGTAAATCAATTTGTGTACCTTGGTGGGATACAGTAGGAAAATGTGCAGAGTCATTTTAAGATGTATAAATGCTGGTAGAAAAGTAACTCCTTTACTTAAAAGATTTAAAGATAAAAGATGTTATCCAAGTTATCAATAGAACGATTGGGCTGATTTATTGCTGAAGTAGCCTACAACAATGTGGTACACGGCAACGCTGGTTTTACCCCTTTTAAAGTGACCACAGGGATTGAATATGTGGCTGTGTCTGAGATCCCTCAAGAAATCCCCTCTTCCACCGCATTAACTGATTGGATGGATAATTTAAAAGGCACATGACCAGAGGTATGCAATGCTCTGGAAAAAGCACCCCCAAAAGTCAAAGAAGGACAAGGCAGACAAGAAACGAGCTACTCAAAAGGTGTTTAAAGTAGACAATAAAGTATATTTTGTCCACAAAATATTGGAACCCAAAAAGACCTTGTAAAAAACTAGGTCCTAAATATATAGATCCTTTCAGTATCCAAGGGATTTAATTGCCAAGGGATTTTAAAAGGACACACCCGGTGTTCCACTGGGGTTTATTGAAGACACTCTGCTTCTCCCTACTTCCTGCAGACGATCCGGCATCGCGTCCGTCCCCTTTTCCTCACTCGTCTACGCCTGGGCGAATTTGACCCGCCAGCCATGAACCCCTATAACGCGCTGGGGATGGAGGTTGTACAGTCAGAAGCCCATCGCAATCTGGCCCTCAGAGCCGCCCTCCAGAGCTTTGTTTTGCTGAAAAACCGGAATGAAATGCTGCCTTTCAAGGAGGAATATTTGTTGCACAAGACCATTGCGGTAAGTGTTCACCGAGAGGCACTTGCAAAAATTAACCTGTTCCTGATAAATTTGCACTAAAAAAATGGATATTCCTTCCTGGGACATATTCATGGGGAGATTGACACATCTGTGAATGTGACTGAGCTAACATTGTCCAGATTGTCTAGTTGACTTCTGGGAGTTTCACAACTGATCAGCAACACCATTTGGCTCTCAAAATATGCAACAACTAACAAAAACCCTGAAGTTATTGGAAGAGTAAAGACTCCCTCAAATCAAGGATGTGTGTGTGTTATGTGGACCCTTTCATGCAGGGTTAATTTTTTTATTTTCTGGCAAGTTCTGAAGTCTCCTGCTGGGGGAACCATCTGATTAAGAGGGTCCAGTCCTATTTGGCCTTTCAAGGTCAGCTGAGGTTGGGTGGATAGCCTTCACCTGCAGAACCTCCCTTAGATGAGGTGGCTGAAGGAGAATCTTGCTGGGGTGGGGGTAGGAGGATGAGAATCAGGAATAGAGACTGGCATGAGAAGTTTTGCGACTTCATTCCTGGGGTTCAATGCATTTCTGGTTAGAAATTAGGTTATTTAACTTTAAAAAAGGGAGGGAGGGAATTTTCGAGGTCCTGTTGTGGGTCCAGACTGGCCAAATCTTAGGGTTGCTTTTTCAAACAGTGGGTGCTATGATAAATGCTGTGGATTTTAGTTTGTTAAATTCAATTATAAAATGGGGACAAAGTCAATCCCAAAGAAACCTTGATGGCCACTAACTTCATTTGAGACACGGCATCCCCTCTCCTTTCCCTTACTCTTTCTGGCAGGTAGTCGGACCCTTTGCAGACAACGCTAATCTCCTCTTTGGGGACTATGCACCCGTCCCTGAACCCCAGTACATTTATACACCCAGGTAGGACCAACAATCCTCCCTCTGCCCCCAAACAGGTTTGGGTGTCACTGCGGTGGTGCGATTGGGGCTGATGGTCTTCAATCTGAGCTCTCATCTAGACTTCCTCTCAGCTTTTCTACAGCTGCTGTGAATTATTATTTTATTATTTTATCTATTAAATTTATGAGCCACCCCAAATCACTGTCAAATGAGAGAGATATGTTATTGGAGTGTTGTCTTGGTTGTGGCTCTTCCTTCTGTTCTTCAAGCTTATTCCTTCTTCTGATTACACTCAACTATAAAGCCAACGGCAGTTCAACTACTACTTTGGGTCTTCGGCTGGTTGTAGGTACTTAAAATGTGCCTATAATATGGTGGGACGTATGAAGGACGTTCCCAGGGTTGGTTGATCCAGTTTCACAAGTCAAGGCTCTGAAGAGGAGGTCCTTCCGGGGTTTGTGACTTCTGAGAAGTTCTCGTTTCTGGCTGATGCAGGAGGGGCTTGGCAGCTATCGCAGCAAATGTCACCTCTGCCCTTGGATGTGAGCATCCGAGATGTCTCGTGTATTCTCCCAAAGATGTGAAAGCTGCAATCGAAGGAGCAGACATTGTGGTTGTGTGCCTTGGGACAGGTAAGAGCTGTGCCTAGAAATGCAGGGTTTCTGTCAGCCCTTCAAGAAGTCTAAGGTTGTAGTAACAGAATCTTGCAAGCCTGAAAGAATTTCTCCCTCTCCTGTGACTTGACTTTCCAGAGAATTAGGGAGTGTCCTTTCCCGTGATGCTTTCTCCATCCCTGTTCCTTCTGTGGGCAGACAGATCTCCTCTCTGTTGTCATCAAGGTTAGGGTCATCTCCAGGGCGCTTTTATTTCGAAGGCAAGTGGGCTTTCTCGTTTGTTTGTTTTTTTAATGTCTTGAAGAAAAACCAGAAAGCCCAGTTGCCTTAAAGAAAAGTTTCCCAATCTTTCTGGCTTTATCGACCAATGAGGGAGAAGGGATGGTTCCATACGAGCACCCATCAAGAAAATGCATGCACACCGCCCCATTTGCACAAGTGGGGGTGCATGTGCCTGCATGTATGACACTTCCGCAGCCTGATTCCGAATGGCTCACAGCACAGGAGTGGGCCATGGCCCGGACATTAGGGGCTCCCGCCTTAAAGGACTGAAGGACTGCCTTAAAGCGGGGGTCCCCGGTCCCCATACCACAGTCCAGTACCAGGCCGTGGCCTGTTTGGGCCGCGAGAGAGATGGAAAAGTGCATGTGCGTGAAGCTCCCTTAGCATGAGCAGAGGGCACTTGCGTGCAAAGCTCCACTTGCTTGAACAGAGAGCACGCACAGGTGTGTCTTGTCTCTGACACACCCACGCATACACCAGGCTGCACCGCCAAGCTGGAAAGGTTGGGGATCTCTGCCTTAAAGGACTGAAGAAGCTTCTTGGATAAGAAGCGAAACATTTTCAAAGAGAGAAAAAAAAAACAAGAAAGTCCAGTTGTCTTTTGGAAAAGAACCTTTGGGACAACCATGACCTGGATGATTGAGAAATTTCCCCCTCTTCCCAGAAAAAATCCCCAGCCACAGAGATTGGACAGCTCTGGAACGTCAGAGCATCAAAGCAGTCCTTTTTCACACACACACTCTGTTCCTTCCTCTCAGGGACTGATTTGGAGTCTGAATACAATGACCGCAAGAACTTGTCTTTGCCCACACATCAACTGGACCTTCTGCAGTCCTCTGTGGCCTGGGGTGAGTTGGACTATCTCTTTCCCCAGAGGAGGACTCCAAGAAGCCTGGAGTGACATCACTAGGGGAGATGGGGGCAGCATTTTGGTCTTCTTGGACCACATGTTAGGGTCCGGTTGAATTGTTATGGCCCAGTTGGGTGGTAGCATCTAGTGAAAAGCTAAGCAAGATCAGAACAGGTTTGTTCTTTGGGTGGGAGACCCCAGAGAGATGGGTTGTAGGGTTGTAGGGTAGAATGTGAAGCTAAACAATCCAGCGGGTGCTACTTTCAGGAAACTACTTAAGTATGTCCCTGTAGTTAGCAGGATTTGAGCTTTACTCAACCAGTATTATAAACTTTTTAGTATTGTTAATGTTGACAATAATTGTTGCTTTAGAAAAACCGTTGCATGCTTCCTTCTTTTATACCTCCTTGGTCTAAAAAAGGCGTCATAATGATTGGGAGTTTACTCTTGATATTAGCTGCATGATGGGATCAGGGTTGAAAAGGTACTTTGGACTCTGGGTTGGTTACCTATAAGTTACCTGTGTCTGCTACTACCTGTGGATCTTATTCCTGAAAAGCGTGCCCTCTGCTCACCTGGAACTTGGTGGTGATAGGCAGTTCCCAGGGTCAGCCGTCTTTGGCTCTCCTTCTACATGGTGGCTAGGGATGAGGGGTACGGTAGTCCATATATCTGGAGAACATCACCTGTGAAGGATGCACAGATCGCAACTTGTCTCTTCATGAGCTAGGTGGGGTCTTTCATTTCAGCCGCCGGCCGTCCTGTGATTCTGCTCCTGTTCAACGCCGGCCCTCTGGATATCAGCTGGGCCAAGGAACAGGATGGCGTGGGAGCAATTGTGGCTTGTTTCTTTCCTGCTGAGACCACAGGGCTGGCTCTGGCCAAGATGTTGGTGGGCGCTGAAGGGGCAAATCCAGCCGGCAGGCTGCCAGCTACATGGCCAACAGGAATGGACCAGGTATGGCTGGAATGGGGAATGATGCTTCTTTCCTGGACTGTGGCACTCGAAAGGAAGGAAATAACTGAATCCTCTCCCGCCCCCTCCCCAAGAAAAAAAAACCTACAGAAAGTCATCAACTTAATGGCCACGATTGGGGGTAGAATTTCCATTACGTGAGTCATCACTTCATCCAATTTTACCATCTTTTTGGCGATAACTGTTAAGTAAATCCAGGTTTGTCCATTGTTTTTATTTTCCAGAAAGTTGTTGGGAAGGATTTAAAAGTTGATTAAGTGATTGTTTATTCTATTCTGTTCTGTTCTATTCTATTCTATTCTATTCTATTCTATTCTATTCTATTCTATTCTATTCTATTCCTAATTTTATTACACTAGTGTGCCACTATACCTCTCTAGACCCGGGGTCGCCAACGTTTTGGACCTCAGGGACCACCAAACTCATAATTTTAAATCCCAGGGACCACTAATCAGTTCTGTGGGCATGGCCGAATTTGTGGGTGTGGCTGGTGGTCATGTGACTGGCTGGGCATGGCTTATATTTATATAAATATTGAATTTTTTATTTAAAAAAGAGCAACTTTTACCCAAAATCAGGCCAAGCAGGCAGGCAGATTGAGTTGCTTACAGAATCATTCAGTGATCTATCTATCTGCTATCGGCTAGCTCAGTCTGTCACATAAAATTTGCTTGTCAAGAGTCTGCACTGAATAATAGAACCTTTAGTCCTAAGGGAGATTCGGTTGTGCTTAAAAGCAGAGCCGAAGATCTAAAGACTAGCTAGAAAGCAACAAATCCAACCATTTCCTGCTTCCTAGCTAATCTAAATCTCCCAGCACAGCAGAACAGCTGATGGTTGGAAAAATAGCAATTTATCAGGCAAGTTTGCCGGATAAGGAGTGAGTGGGCAAGGAGGGTTCCCGCGGGCCATGTGGGCGGCACAGCCTTGTGTTTCTGCGCAGCCTGGATTAATTGCTTTGGGGAAGAGTGTGCTCTGGGGGTGAGATTTCTCTGCGGCCCACCAAAATTTTCTCACGGCCCACCGGTGGGCCGCAGCCCATCAGTTGGCAAACGCTGCTCTAGACCATCTTATTAGAAATCAATACAATATAAAATCAGAAAAACAACCTGCATACAAGAAATAAAAGCCCATAATATTATACACATATAATGTCTAAAAATAGCAGCCACTGCCCCCCAGGTCTGTTAGACAGAAAGCCTGACAGAAAGTATTTCTTTTTCCTCCTTCTTGAAAGTTAACAATGTGAGAGTCCTTCTCACCAGAGCACTAGCATTTCTTGGAATGACCATGTACCAGAGCAAATTTGCATGCTCAAATGTCTCCAAAGTGTTCCAGAATCCACAGTCCAACTGTAAATGTCCTGGGCTTTTTCAAGATGGACAGAGCTGAAACAGACCCCTTGGCTGATCTTAAAAAACATAGTGGGGATATGATGGGATTACCGTTGGAATGTGAGATCACCAAAGGATTGCAGACTAAAATGGAAACTCATACATCGTCTTGAAAGAAGATAGTTTAAAATAAAACCATTTCTGTATTGTTGCCCTGGAAACTACATAAACGACTCTGTGAAGTTCTTCAGAGTGAAGGGGACTTGACTTTTCTAAATATAGACTAGAAAATACATCATGTAAAATTAAGGTCCGGTGTGCTGTTCAGCGGTGTCCCTTTCCCAGAGCCAGATTCTGTTGCAGTCTTTCCTTTGAAGTGTGTCAGATTCCACAAAGACGCTGGCAATTTTAATTAAAAGTTTATGCAGATTCAACTCATTGAATTAGTTTTTTTGTGGGTCTCCAATGGGGGATTAGCCACAGCCCATTAACTGCCCCTTGAATAGAAAGGACTGTTTTTAAAGTACACAGGAAAATAATGCCGTCACACCAGTTAAAATAAAAGCAAGGAAAAACAAATCGGTAATTAAACCTTAACTACAAAAAAATAAGCTGACATCGGGACAATGTAGAGCACTTAATCAAGGGTGGTTAACCGATAAAGGCTGGGCAAGAACAGACCCTCAAGTCGCTCCTAGATCCTGCTTGCTATAGCCCCAAATTTCCCCAAGGTGTTTTTTCAAAGACAACTGGACTTTATTTTTCCTTGAAACATTTCACTTCTCATCCAAGAAGCTTCCTTCCATTCTCCACCATTCAGTGAGAACTGAAGAAGCTTCTTGGATGAGAAGCAAAACGTCTTCAAGGAAAAACAAAGTCCAGTTGCTTTTGAAAAAGCATATCTGGGACCAACCACGATCTGGATGACTTAGTATATACCTGGATGACTGCAGGGGTGGGATTCTACCAGTTCGCACCTATTCGCTAGAACCGGTTGTTAACGTTCTAAGCAGTTCGGAGAACCAGTTGTTTGAAGAAATTACTGGCCTAATCCTGTAAGGAAGGCAGGAAGGAAACATTCTGGTGTTGCTTACAGAAACTGCCTCTCCGTTAACCTTTATTACATTCTTGGCAGGACTAGACTTCCTGTCTCAGGAACTTCTCTGGAGTTTTTTCCCCCTCCTTTGCTGGTACTTTGCTTGTGTGGAGTGACCATTCAGAGTTACAATGGCATTGAAAAAAGTGACTTATGAGCATTTTTCATACTTACAACTGTTGCATCATCCTCACAGTCATGAGAGGCCAGGCGAGGAGATGCATGCCTCGATGTAAGTGATATTGTGTTGGCCACACCCAGCCAATAACATGACCACTAAGCCACATCCACCCAGTCACATGACCACCAAGCCACACCCACCAACTAAGCCACGCCCACAGAACCAGTTGTTAAAAATGTGAATCCCACCCCTGCATATAGCCCCAAATTTTCCCATGTCCTTCACTACTCTTGTCCTCAACCACAGGTACCCCCAATGGAGAACTACACAATGATTGGCAGGACATATCGCTACTATGGACAAGAGGCCCCAATGTACCCCTTTGGCTATGGACTCTCATATACCACCTTCCAGTACAGGGATCTGGTAGTGAGTGCTGACCAAGTGCCCATTTGTGGGAATCTTAGCATCTCTGCGGTGGTGGAGAATGTTGGATCCAGAGATGGTGAAGAGGTGAGGCAATTCTGTTGCTCGTCTGCATGCAAAGATTGGTGAGGGCAGGGAGGGTGGGATAAAAGAGGGTGAGATGTTGCTTGAGATGGGTGAAAACTCAAGGAGGTCCAAAGGCTGTGAGGATGGAGAGTCAAGTTGAAGACCAGCAAGAGCTGAAAGCTTCTCTACTGATGAACAAATGTTGTGCAGTTGACCTCAAAGCTCAACATCCTAAGGATATTTGTATGTATTTATTAAGGCCCACTTATGGTGGAATAGAGGTTTTAAGAAATGAGTACATTGCAGTTACATCTCACAGGGGTTATGAATCCAAAATGGCGGTTGATTTTCAGTCCCCAGGTCTTTGTTAACAGCTCCCATGAAGAATAGCATTGAACAAAGAACCAAAGGCCAATTTTGACTTTGCTGAAATAGAGTTTTTTTGAGATCAGGTTGCAAAGCTGCAGAAACAGGATCAGATAAGAAGATAATATTACTAATAAATTATGAATAGTAATTTGTTATTACTAATAAGGAATACTTGTCCAGCTGATTTACATAAGTGGTTTTTGCAGCAGCCTGTTATTTGATAGAGAATTACAGTCAGGCAGGGATTAAAATGAAAATAACACTTAATGCAAATAATTGTTCTCTGAATCTTAGAAACTGATGTTGAAGCGTATGCATTTCCACCACTGGCAAGAATCATAGAGTCCTCCTGGTTTGCTAGAAAGAGGAGGAGAGAAAGAAATGGACTCCATTGGTTCATCGTTTGCTTCCAAATTGGGTCATACAGATGTCTCTAATCTCAAGGAACCTGTCAAATGAGCAGAGAGGAAAATGATTCCTAATTTTCAGAAAAGTAGATAAAAGATACAGGGGTCATTCACGTAGATTCAGGGCCCTTCATTCTGGATAAATGGGTGGCAGTCTTTATCAAAGATCTCTCCATCCTTGAAGAGGCTTTGAAGGTGTGAAGAATCTACTGATGTCTTCTTCTCTTGATGATTTTCTATTCACTTCTAATGTTTGTCCCTTCTGCAGGTGGTACAGCTCTATCTCCGCTGGGGAAACCCATCTGTGCCTATGCCCCGCTGGCAGCTGGTTGGCTTCCACCGGTTGCCAATTCGCCAGGGACAAGCTGCCAAGGTGGCCTTCCTATTATCTTTCAGCCAGAGAGCCGTATGGGCTGGACAGTGGTGGTTGGAGCCTGGCACTTTCACCATCTTTGTTGGTGGCCAGCAACCCTTCCAAGAAGTACGCCTTCCTTCAAATGTCCTCCAGACCGACTTTCATGTCTTTGGGGACTCCCGTGGTGCAAGCCAATGCTAGTCTTCTGAACAGGCCAGGATTGTTCAGGGAAATTGACCCAGTGGCTTGCCGAGTCAGAGTTTTATCAAAAAGGAAGCTTTGCACTGAGTAAAAGCTTGTAAGAGAGGGAGCCAAGTTTCTGAGAAGGTATGACTATTCATCTGAGAATGTAGCAGTTGCGTTTTTGTTGGCTCCAGTGACTGGATTGCGTTGGACAATGGGCCAGGGAAGGGTTGCCCTGAAAAGATAAGATTGCCAGGAGAATAACAGAGCGCTTACAGAACAGTATTAAACTCTATTTTTAAGTGGTCTTGGTGGATCTCTGATTTTGGCTGCGGTTCAGGAAGAACCAGATTCTCAAGATGTTTCAAAACCGGCCTTGGTTTGGTGACCCTGTTGAAATCTGGAGGGATGGAGTCAAAGGGATGGAGAGGGCATTTTTTCCTCCATGGGGAACTGCTTAATTGGGAAGTGGGACAAAGTCAGGGGTGGGATTCAAATTTTGTAACAACCAGTTCTGTGGACGTGGCTAGGTGGTTTGGCCATGTGACTGGGTGGGCGTGGCTTCTTTTTTCTTTCTTTTTTTGGCAGCACTCGCTCTTTTTTTGAGCCTTCTAGGCCTCAGGGAAGCCTCCTGGGGGGCTTTTTTGCTCCCTGGGGCTCAGGAAGGAAAAAATGGTGGGGGGGGGCAGAAGGGGGTGCTGCCTCCTCCATTTTTTTGCCTTCCTGGGCCTCAGAGAAGATTCCTGGGCGAAGCAGTAAGTAAGTGAGGGGAATCCCGGCACAGCTGATCATAGGAACAGCTGATCGTCGGGAGGGGGGAAAAAACAAATACCTTAAGGAGTGACTGGACAAGGGAGAACAAAGTCAGCGATGTCAGGCATGCGCGATAAGGACTGACGGGGAGGGGAGGGGGCCAGCGGAGAGGGACGAGGCCAGCCAGGGGCATGATTTGCCAATCCTCCGAACTGCACAGAATCATAACAACCGGTTCTATGGAACCAGTCCAAACCGGTAGAATCCCACCCCCTGGACAAAGTAGTACTTATTTCTAATTGAGACAGTATTTGTGATGGATTCTTTCTATGAATTGGAAGGGGTAGGATAGACAAAAGTGAAGTGGCAATTTTCCAGAAAGGAACAAGTACAGTCCAAGGAGGAGTTGCAGAATAACAGAGTTGGAAGGTATCTTGGAGGTCTTCTAATCCAATCCCCTTCTCAAGCGGGAGACCCTATAACATTCCGGAAAAATAATGGTTATCCAATCTCTTCTTAAAACCCTCTAACAACGGAGCACCCACAAGTTCTGAGGGCAAGCCGTTCCACTGGTTGATTGTTCTCATTGTCAGCAAACTTCTCCTTAGTTTTAAGTTGGATCTTCCCTTGATAAGTTTCCATCTGTTACTTTTGTCTTGTCTTCAGATGCTTTGGAGACTAGGTCAACCTCCTCTTCACTGTGACAGCCGCTCAAATACTGGAAGACTGTCTGGTCTTCACCTCTAGTCCTTCCATTCGTTAGACTAGACATACCCAATTCTTGCAATTGGTCATCATAGGTTTTAGCCTACAGGCCCCTAATCATATATATGATTCTCTGTACCCTTTCTAGAGTCTCAAGATCTTTTTTGTATCAAAACCAGACTCAGTATCTCAAGTGTGGTCTTACCAAAGCAGTATAAAGTGATATTAAGACTTCACGTGACCTTGATACTATCCCTCTGTTAATGCAGCCTAAGACTGAGACAAGACAAGGCAACACAGCCTTTCTCCTGGATTGGAGAAAGAGGAAGAGATTTAGGATAGCCACTCTCTAAATCTCCCAGGGTATATTTCTTAGGCTAGGGTTTAGTCTGGCAAGATTCTGTCTATATGGTATGAGCAAATAAAGAACTGAGCTTTGTCTGGATTGTTCTACGTCATTCTTGGACCAAGCCTGACATCAATCAGTGTGCTCTCTCCTTGGAAAACTGTTGCTTCACTGTAGTCCCATCACAGTATTTTGGGGGTGACCCCAGGACAGTTGAAAGGGTCTCAATAAAATGATCAGTATATTACATTAATATCCCGTTTTCCTTCTGGAAGGTCAGCCCCTATGGACAGCTATGGATTCTGTGCAAAAGCACTGGGGGAACAAATGATCTCATGTGTAAATTGTTTGTACATGATGTCAAGAATCTGATATCATGTTTTGGACCAGATGCACATAGTGGGATTCTTCTCATTTTAACCTCTACATCGGCTCCTAGACCTAGATTGAGTCCAGTTCAATGAAATCACCCAGTGGCTGCATACATACAGCATAGTTAAGGTAAAAGTTCCCTCGCGCATACGTGCTAGTTGTTTCTGGCTCTAGGGGGCGGTACTCACCTCCCTTACAAAGCCAAAGAGCCAGCGCTGTCCGAAGACGTTCCCGTAGTCATGTGGCCGGCATGACTAAACGCCGAAGGTGAACAGAACACTGACCTTCCCATCAAAGTGGTCCCTATTTTTCTACTTGCATTTTTTACATGCTTTCGAACTGCTAGGTTGGCAGAAGCTGGGACAAGTAACAGAAACTCACTCCATTACACAGCGCTAGGGATTCAAACCACTGAATTGTTGACCTTTCTGATTGACAAGCTTAGCAGCATCTTAGCCACTGAGCCATTGTGTCTCTGTATATACAACACAGCCATGGTTAACTTAAATAGGTTTACACAGGCCAACTTTCTAGAGAATGGGGCACACAATCCATTGAATAGCTATGGAGAATGAGATTGCCTAGCATACTAAGGTAGAATATGGCAAACTAGTGGCAGTTCGGTCTTGTAGGAAAACTCAACCTTGATTGAAAGCAGACCTGAACCTGGTTTGTCCATAATTAGCATCTGAATCCATAACAGTGGATGTTTGGAGCAAAGATATACAGGTAGTGCTCTACTTACGACCACAATGGAACCCAATTTTTTTGTTGCTGAGTGAGACATTTCTTAATTTTTTTTTGCCCCATTTAATGACCTTTCTTGTACATCACTGCAGTTGTTGAATTAGCAACATGGTTGTGAAGTGAATCCTCTTTGCCCATTGACTTTGCTAGTCAAAAAGTCACAAAAGATGCTCTTATGACCCCAGGACACTGCAACCGTCATAAATATGAGTCAGTTGCCAAGCATCTGAATTTTGATCATGTGACCTTGGAGATGCTGCAATGGTCGTAAGTGTGAAAAATGATCATGACACTTTTTTCAGTGCCTTTATAACTTTAAATAGTCACTAAACAAACTGTTATAAGTTTGTACTCAAATATGCTCATCTCGCTGTCTTTGATGAGTCAAGTTGACCAAGACAAGTTATCTAACTCAGTTTCTTGGGTTGTTCCAATCTCTTCTCGATGGTTAGAAAATGCCAAGTTAGTTTCCCAGCTCAGTTGGAAAGTGTCAGCTTGGAGGCTTGATCTAACCCCAATCATCCTTCTTTTTGACTCCAGGTTTTCTCCGTATTTTCTTAGAAACTACAGAAGTTAAGGTCTCTTGCTCCGTTCCCTTCAAAGACCATCATTCCAGAAATATATATTGATATTATTGCAATAATACTGTGAATCAACCCTGAAGATTAACTAACAATAACAACAACAATAATAATAATAATATCAAAGCCCTTGTGGCCCCTGTGTGGCTTCTTCTGTGCTTACAGAACACTACTCTAGGGAAGGAGTACTTGTGCATTAATATTTTTATCCAGAAATGCTGGCGCAGTGCAAAATCTATAGAAGGCCCCCAATCAAGTTCTGAAGCATCCCTGCAGTGCTGCTACACGGCCAGACGGTGGTGCCCTGTTCATTCATCTTACCATTGAACGGTAATGGCTTTCAATGGTGGATGATAAAGTAACATCTCCTTTGAGTTAAGCTTGACTTCTTGTGATGCATCCAGGCTGTTTTCTTGGCAAGTGGCTCCTTTCAGGAAGTTGTTTTGACTTACCCGTCTACTTCACAGCTCTGGGATTTCTAGTATTAACTAGATCCAACTCTACTTAGCTTATAACAGTGAAGAGCTATTCTTTTTGGGAGTGCCCAAGTCCCAGTCTGTCTTATAAAATAACCTATTACCAGTGGCGGTAATTGTTTGCTCAACCACCCACTCCTCTGATTCACCTTCAGATAAGCATCAGTAGTTATTCATTTCAATAGATGGCAATGCCCGTAGCTCAGGGTTGAACTGCACAGTTCTTGGTACTCTAAGTAGCATAATCCTGGCATGGATGAAGTTAGCTAGTTGGGTAATGAGATGTCTGCAAACAAGCTCAGAGAGCACAAAGAACTTCACGGTTACCTATTTCTTAACAAGTTGGACAGTTGCTTCTTGTAGACAAATGTGATTGAGACACCATCCTGTACCCTAAAAGGTAAACCTCGCTGAGGTCTAAGCGCCTCCAGAGTTGGAATGGGCAGCTCTTTTGATGGGAAAGTTGGATCATGTGGAGTAAACAGGAGTGAAGCAAATAGGAGTGGGGGAAATTACCCAATTGCAAGCCAAAAGAAAAACAAATAAAAATTGTGTTTTCTTGTTCATCTTTGAGATAAACAACATCTACATATGCTCAAAAGAGAGAATCAAAAAGACCAAAACAAACAAACAAAAAGGCCCCCCCCTCACCAGCAATGTATGAGCAGAGATTAACACCAAAATCAACACTAGACTAACACAATCAAGTAAACAATACCCTGATCAAGAAATTGCCAATGCAAACAAACAAGCTACTAACTAACCAAGGATCCGCCAAGACCGCTCCCACCAACACACAAAGGGCAAGCCATTAGTATATAAAAATAAGAGCAAACCCCACTCCCTTTTAGCACTGATGATGTTACCTAGTTACCTGGTAATGAAACCTCTGCAAGAAATCCACCACCCTGTTTGCTTGTTCATGTTTTGCTTTGGGGAGTTTAGACTGCACAACCCAAAGAGACTTTTGGGGAAGCATCCCTTTGGGTAAGACTTCTTCTGAAAAAGGGTGTGCCCCCCCACCCCCCAAGCAGTGGGGGTTCGGGATACACAGTGGTTTCCCTGTGATTCAGTGAGACGGTAAGAGACATGTTCCAGAATGGTGGAGGCTGAGTCTTCCCTCAGGTATGTAAGGATCAGGGAACTGCACGGTGACATCCTGGCGAGTAACAGGATCTCCCTCTGGCAGGGATAGGTGAGGATGATATGATGTTACACAACAGAGAAGACAAATGGACCAAGAATTAGGATGACAGTCAGAAAAACGACAGGAATTAGAGAGAGAGAGGCAAGTTTCTATTTGCAAAGTTTCTACAGAAATGAGGAGGGCGTGTTGTCGCAAAGCAAATGCAAGATCGTGCACGGATAGATGATGCTCGTTTTTTTGACATCACAGCAAAGGGTGGAGGCAATTCTGTGTGAGTTGTGCAAGAGGGGATGTTGTAGTGTAGATCTGTGGCATGCTGGCTGGGGATTTCTGAGAGTCCACTCCTATTCAAATTGCCATGGTTGAAAAACACTGGTGTAGATCCTGGTGACATTCATTCCAAAATGCTTTTTTAATTGAATTATGATAAGGTATTATAAAATACAAAGTAAATAGAAAAAGCAGTAGGGGGGGAAGGGGAAAGAGAAGTGAGGAAAGATAAGAAAGAAGCATTGACTTCTGACTCTCTCTGCTACAGTAAAATAAGGCATTACCATCAAATCACAGCTTTTTGCTTTTTCATAATAATATGAACAAGTCATTTCTAGAAAGATCTGTCAGTCTAATCAGTAAAAAAAAGTCAGTTTCATTCTTCTCCACATCAAGCACTAAATTCAGAAGCAGTTTCCATGTGGAAACAAAAGTACTTATATTCTTTTCTTTAATCAGTTTTGCCATTTCAACCAACTCCTTCAACTTCTGCAACCCATCGTAGGAATCGAAGTGTCCTTCCATTTTTGTGCATACAATAGTCTTGCTGTTGTCAACATTTTAACCAGGTGCTCTGATCCTGGTTGTGCTGCCCAGCCAGTTATAGTTAATGGAAATTGGTATAGTTAGGAAGTGGGAGCTGTCCCCTTAAGGGAATGCATCATGGTAAATGTAGTTAAGGTATCCTGGGAAATGTAGTTCATGTCATATGGCCACATCTGTAATCCTGATTGGTCACTGAATTGACCCTTGCTGGGTTGGGGGAGGTTTCTTCACTCTTGCCTGAACCCAGCCTCATGCTAGCATCTCTACCCCTGCTTCTTACGATATGGGATGAAAGGGATAAGAGATAACCATATTTTTACCCAGAAAGACAGATATGCAAAGAATTGGACATTGAGAAGAATCTCATCAAAACTGTGAGTTATCTGGAGGATGCCTGATGAACCAATAAAAAGACTTTGTATGAATGCTTTGTGGAGTTATCTATCTGCCTTTATACATTCAGTCAGTAAGTACAGAGGGCTGAATACTGGTGACATTTGGAGGCAGCACTCCTGCTTATCTAGTTGTCCTCTGGATTCAGAGTAGAGATGAATCTACTAGAAACCTGATTGATTGACTGCATCCTATCAAGTCATTGTTGACTCTTAATTACCAGATAGGTAGAATTTCTCCATGACAACCTGTTCCTAACCTAGTCCTTCAGCTCTTCTAACAGTGCACCCGTTGCTGCTGTAACTATCCTTTTTACTGCTGGCCATCTCCTCTTTCCTTCCACCTTTCCCAGGCTCAGAGCATTCTCTGACCCAAAGTTGGGTCATTGCATAATGTATCTGAAGTAGGATCATTTGAACCTGGTCATTTGTGCCTCAAAGTGAGAATTCTGGGTTGATTTGTTTGATGATCCATTTGTTTGGTTGTCCATAATATTCTCCGGAATCTTCTCCAACATCAAAGTTCAAAGTGTCAATTCTCTTCTCTATCCTGCTTCTTGAAAATCCAACTTTTGCTTCCATAGAGTGTCACAGAGGATACCACAACTTGCACAATTCTGAATTTTATAGGTTGAAACCCATCATGGCACTTGAATATCTTTTTCAAGACCTTCTCAGTTGTTATTCAATCTTCTAGTACGCTTGCTCTATTGTGCAATGACTTTAAGGGTAGAATGAAAGAGTCTGAATTTACATACTATGACAAAGCATGATATACTTGATCTAATTAGTTAAATACAACACAGATAAGTGAGTTAACACATGCTAAACCATAAAGCATGGTTTACACCTTGCCATGTCAACAACAAACTATCCATGTTATGACTTAGCATAAGGCCAGATTTTTAGATTTGTTTCTAGATCAGCCATGATCAATCCACATTCTCTAGATGGGTGGGTATTGCTCCTAAGAATTCTGGAATTTGTCATCCCAACACAACTGGAATAGGACCATTCTGGGCTTCAGATTTGGTTCCAAAAAGCAGCTTTGGAGCATAGCAAGGCACAAACCTTCGAAGGATTGGCACGGACCCAGCTTCTTGAAGGAGCTGCAAGTAGATACTACCTTTGCCCCTATGCACTCTGAAGAACCTTTTAGGAATCGAATTGCAAATGCTGTACACCTTTCCTCCAGAGGGTGACAGGTTGACATACTGCCGGCATCAGCTTTCAACAGCATCTTTATTGCCCAGACGTTGCATCCAGCTTCTTTTGTGGCTTGAGGGAGATCAAAGAAGGATGGAAGGAAGAAGAACGTGCCAAAGCCCCAGCTTCAGGCTCAGGTAAACTCTGATTGATGGTGCATTAAGAGGAGTAATTTGCAAGAGAGAAAGCCAGCCTGCCAGCAGATGCACATAATGACTGGAAAAATCAATCAGTGGGTCTTCTGCAGAATGAGTTACGGCCCTCTGCAATCTCAGAAGCAGCTGATCTGATTGGATCTATGGAAAAATCTATGACTCAATTATGATCAGACCCTGAAGCACCACGAGAGAGGCCAGCTGCTATGCTGTCTATTCCAATGTCTCAGCGGTGGCGGGGGTAGGGGGGGTAGGGTGGGGAGCAGGCCAAGCCAGTCTTGAAAACTGATGCTTAAAATGGGAAGCGGGGGTAAGATTTCATTTCATGACATTCTTCTCAGTTTTGCAGCAATGTGGAGGTGACAATTCCCCTACGAGTCAGCCCATTTTCAAATGCAATGAATGCAGCATGATGTAAGGGTTCATCTTCCAATTGATGATCAGGTTGGGAATGTCATTGACTTTTCTAGCCCAAAACAACTTAGGAGAATCCTGAAGTTTGAATATGGGAGTCTTGAGATGGGAACATAGAATGGGAAGATCTCAGTACAGAGAGTCCTCATGTTATGACCACAACTGAGCCCTACATCTCTGTCGTTAAGCAAGATAGTGTTAAAGTGAATTCTTTTTATGACCTTTCTTGACACACTTAACATGGTTGTTAAGTAAATCTGGCTTCCCCATTGACTTTGCTTGTTGGAAAGTCACAAAAGATGACCTTGGGACATTGCAACCATTGTAAATATACACACATATTTCCAAGCATCCAAATGTTGACCATGTGACCAGGAGTGGGATTCAAAATTTTTAACAACTGGTTCTGTGGGCGTGGCTTAGGTGGTGAGCCTGGCTTGGTGGTCATGTGACTGGCTGGGCATGGCAAACTCAACATCACTCACATCGAGGCACACATCTCCTCGCCTGGCCTCTCATTACTGTGGGGATGATGCAACAGTTGAAAATGTGGAAAATGGTCATAAGTCACTTTTTTCAGTGCCATTGTAACTTTGAATGGTCACTCCACACAAGCAAAGTACCAGCAAAGGAGGGGAAAACAAACTTCAGAGATGTTCCTGAGACAGGAAGTCTAGTCCTGCCAAGAATGTAATAAGGGTTAACGGAGAGGCAGTTTCTGTAAGCAACACCAGAATGTTTCCTTCCTGCCTTCCTTACAGGATTAGGCCAGTAATTTCTTCTAACAACCGGTTCTCCAAACGGCTTAGAATGTTAACAACCAGTACTAGCGAATAGGTGTGAACTGGTAGAATCCCACCCCTGCATGTGACCTTGGAGAAGGTGCAACACAGCCATGTGAAAAATAGTCATGTCATGTTTTTGAATGCCATTTTAATTTCAAACTAAACAAATGGTCGTAATCTGAGAACTATCTGTAATAGCTCAGAGACCACAAAAGCTGGCCATGGGAGGAATCAACAATAAGGAGACCATAGAAGGGCTTCAATGTTGAAACCCAACACAGCATCATTTTCCTGTCAGTTCCAACTGTATTTCTTGAATAAGCATTCCATCCATTTGTCAGGTAGATATCAGACTTTCCAACCTGGCCAAATCCAGGTATGTTACATTTTGATTGATGGGAAATTCTGGAGCCTAAAGACCCCAAACATCTGGAAGCCAGCAGTTTGAGCTAGAAGATCTAAGTTCCCCAGGAAATTGTGATTTATTGTATGGACAAGATTTGAATCGAAGGGTGCTAAGATGGAGACAGATTAGCCTAAAGCAGTGTTTCTTAACCTTGACCACTTTAAGGCGGGTGGATTTCAACTCCCAGAATTCCCCAGTCAGTGCGTTTGCTGGGGAATTCTGGGAATTGAAGTCTACCCATCTTAAAGTGGTCAAGGCTGAGAAGCACTATTCTAAAGCAACTTCCTTTGTCATATTTATCATATTTCTTTATTATCAATAACCTTTAGTGTCACTAAACTAGAGCACTGTTTATATCAGGGGTGCCAAGCTCAAGGTCCAGGGGCCAGATCCAGCCTACGGGATGCTTAGATCTGGCCTGCAGGGCCGCTCTGGAAACAGCAAAGGACTGGCCCAGGGTGCCTCTGCCAGAAAAAACAGAGCTTGTGGGTGGGCCACATGTAGCCCTCCGGAGCTCTGTTTTCATGGGCGGAGGGTTGCAGCAGGCCGCCGTTGCAGCTGAAAATGGAGCTTGGGACCCCATTTTCACTGCCAGAGTGCTCAGGCCACCACAGGCACTTCCAAAACAAGTGATGTCGAGCTGGCCACACCCACCCTGTCCACGCCCACCCTGGCTTCCCGAGACCAAACACAACCCTGATGTGGCCCTCAATGAAATCGAGTTTGACACCCCTGCTGGTCTACATGCGCCTGTTGAATTCCCCACTATTCCACAGCAACTACCAGGCCGAATAGAAGAGGCACTCTGAAATGGCCTCCTGCCCTGATCTTTTCCTGTGCTTCGACTTCTCTGCTGTCTTCATTTGGAGCAAAGGTTGGCTAGGAAACCCTATCCAGGCCTGTCTCCCAGCCTGACTCAGCAGAGGAAGAATGTTGTGGGCAGAGCAGCAGGTCAGAATGAAACCCAATCCCAGAAGCCAGTGGAAGAGGGCTTGCCTTCAATTGCAGCTTTTTAAGACAGCGGCCCGGAAGGAAGTTCCGTAGGTCCATTTCAAGGAGGCGGTGCAAGTGGGCCAATGTGAACTTCCGCAGCACCTCCATGTCCTCTGAAGGGAGGCCCCATTCAGGAACAGCTGTTTTGCTGATGCAAACATTCCTCTGCTTATGAACAGATTACGTTCCAAGAATCTGTTTAAAAGTCCTTTTCATTCATGTCCAACCAAATATATCTCTATCTCTATCTCTATCTCTATCTCTATCTCTATCTATCTATCTATC
>NW_020769327.1:9922585-9942268 GCF_900518735.1 Pseudonaja textilis
TAGATAGATAGATAGATAGATAGATAGATAGATAGATAGATAGATAGTAGAAAGACAGAATGGATAGATTAGATAGGTAGGTAGAGATAGATAGATAGATAGATAGATAGATAGATAGATAGATAGATAGATAGATAGATAGATAGATGATAGATAGATAGATATGGATAGACAGACAGATATGGATGGGGATAGATAGAGGCAGGGTAGGTAGGCAGGCAGGCAGACATGGATAGAGATGGATGAATAGATGGATCGATAGATAGATATGGATAGACAGAGAGATATGGATGGAGATAGAGACAGACAGACACATAGATGGATGATGGACTGACATTGGAGTAAGACACAATGAAAAGGTCTGTACATTGTAGTAAACTAAAAATATAGAAATTACAGAATAACTACAGATAATATTAAACCCAGCCATTGTTTCACTAGCTTGCAATTTATATGTAAAGAGATTGGGAATGACATCTTCTTGTTGTAAACCCAAATCAGTGGAAGATGGAGAGAAGCTGCTGCTTTTATCCAAAGCAGACGCTTAATCCTAGTTCCTTAGGGTTTAAAAAGTTTACATCATTCAGCAGAGAGAGAGCAGCAGATATTTCTTGAGCTGTATTGAAAAACTTGGCCTAAACTTTAGAGTAAAAATGAAATTCCATCCTTGTAGAAAAAGCATTTAGATGAATTTCTAAGAATAACAGAGTTTTCTGTACTTCAGTTATCCTAGCCTTTATTTTCCCCAAAACATATTCGTATAATACTTTGAAATTTGAACTAGAAAGTTGCTGCTATTTCAGGTAAATTAATCTGAGATTAAAAAGTACGAGTTTGTGCCTCTTTTGTTACCTGTGAAGTTGAAGGGGCCTGCTCAAACATGCAGCCTAATTTCTCACAGATATTCAGCCGATCATCGGCTATGAGAATGAGCTGTTGCAGGTAAAACATTATGGATAAATTCTTCAGATTGCCTTAGGACCCCTCATCTCACCCAGGGGGTGGGATATGCGGCACATGAAACACACACTAAACTTTGATGGCATTGTTTGCAGCCCCCATTTTGACTTCTTTGACCAAACCCTGCAGCAACCCCTTCAGGGTATATTTTTCCGTTGAGCCTGTTTGCTCCGTAACCAACAGGCTTCAAGGTCATGTGGCCTTAAACAAACCTAGCACTATCTCATTTCGGTTTTGGAAGGTGATAATACAGATAAGGCAGTCTAGTCTGTATTTTAAAACTCTGATTAAGGCAGCACTGCAAATTCATCGACTGAAATGCTTTTTGGCTGTTCCAACATCTGGCCTGGAATGAGGTTTGCTGACGTAGCTCCTAGACATTGTTGAAAAGAAGAACCAGGAAGCTGCTTCCTGAATCTTAGAAATAATGCTTTGACGGCCTTCCTTGGACCTGTTCCCAACCTGGAGGAAAAGCAGACGAGCCTATTTCCTCTCGCTTGTCCCATGCTCAGGCTGCCCTCTCCCCACTCAACTTTTCCTGCTTCTTTCCTGCCTTCCCAGGAGTCCTTCCCTGCCCCGCCTGGCCTCTTCAGACAGATGTCCTATGAAGCTCAGAGCTCCAAACCCAACTTCCTGTAGGTTAATTATTTATTGTATACAAGCCACCAGGCTAGGGACATGGGTCATCCTGTTGGGGCAGCCTTAAATGCAGAAGAATGCAAAGCGGAGGTTCACCTTTCCTGCTTCCTGTCTCAACCTGTAAAGTTATTAGGCATCGTAAGAATGCATTTCTGTCACCTGCAACCCCTGGAAGGCTTCCACAGTTCACCCAAGTGCCCTTCGGTCCTTGTCTGTCCCCACATGGCACCCAAACAAAATTAGGAAGAGATTATCAGGAAGTGGGGGGGGCATTGTTGGTGAACTCTGCAGGAATGCAACTTATTTCTCCTTCTTTGCCTCTTTGTTGTTCTCTTCTTCCTCCTCTTCCAAGGAGCAAAACTTAAGTCCCATTCTGGGCCATGAAAGCTAGGAGAACATCAGTGGTTGGAGCAATGGCCACAGCGTTGCTGCAGACAGCTGCTTTTGGTGCGGCTTTTCCCACGGTGACTGTAATTCTCCATATTTTGAGGTTAAGGTGTTCCCTAACTCTGGTTTTTTGGAACCAGCAAAACAGGTCTTCCACCACTGAGCCGCAGCTGTTGTCTCTCTGGGAGACTCCACAGCCCCCTTATAAGTGAACATTTTGAGGTTCTTAGGTTCTTCTTTGCACATCTCCATCACCCAAATGGCAGGAGATGGTATGGCTGCCCATTGGCGGTGGCCCCATCCAAATGTGATGTCAGGCTTTTCTGCCGTGGCTTTGGGATGGATGCGCCCGTTCCTACGTTTTGTTTTGAAGAGGTGGGGGAGCCAAGGTTCTTACCTTCTACTTCTCCTGGTTAGGAGAGAACGGATTATTACATATATGTGAGTGGAAGGAGTCTCAAATACCTGGCTGGTGAAGAGGACAGAATTAGCCAGGGTGGTGAAGTTGATTTGATTAGAGAAAGGACAATAACTACATTTATTAGTGACTTGAAACTATTTATGGACTTTTTGCTGAAATAAGGAAAAAAAAATGAACTTGTGATTCCTATGGGTCTGATGACTAGAAAAAGTAGGAAATGGAAAGAAGGAAGTTAAGTTGTAACCTTAGAAAAGGGTAAAGTATAAATTATTCTTGCAACTGCTGTTTAGAAAATCAGAAATGGCTTCTTTTGGTTTTCTTTCCCTTCTCAGTCTTTTATTTTTCCTTCCTTCTTCTCCCCTCTCCTCCCCTTTTTCTTCCTTTGCACTTTTTCTTCCTTTTCTTATTTTTTTCCTTCAAAATTGGAATTGTTTTTCTTCTTTTCTTTTTTTTTTAAAAAAAGTTCTGCAATAAAAGTTATATAAGAGAGAGAGAAAAAGAGGATGGAGTTGCGAATGAGCGAGACACAATGGCTGTGGTTAACAAGAGGCTCCTGGTGACCCACTTTGGGAGGCCTGTTTTCCCTACGAAGTTGACTCAAGAACGCACTGAGGGCCTGTCTCTGGCTTCCGAGCCCATCACCTTCCAGTATGTTTAGGAACACTTAGCGCTGTGTATCCAACATCCACAGAGCAAAGCAGGAGAAAAGGAGACGGTGGGATTAATGCGATGGCCAGCATCTTCTTGGGCGGCTGCTGTTTCTACTGCTCCATCTCATACTCTGCCAGCAAATGCCCTTTCTAACTACCCTGTCTTTGCGCTGCCAGCAGCATTTTACGGACAGCATGGCAGTGCTGCGGTTTGGCCAAACCAGCACTTAAGTCCCCGTCTCTTTGGCCGCTGTTTGTCTTGCCCTGTAATTGGCAAAGGGGCGGAGCAGACAGGAAAAGGCACCACGAACCCAGGAAGCTGGCCACCTTCCCAATCGGAGATAGCCAATGAGAGAGCCGTAGCTGTTGCTGACTCTTTCAATTTTGGGATTTTTTTGTTGTTGTTTAAATCTCCCATAGTCTTGGCTCTAATTATAGGGAGAACCGATTGGAAGGGGCAGTGAGTGAAGTCTTCTCTTCTGTCTGGATGTATTCATACCCAAAGCTTAGCAGATGCTTGTTAAATTGTGCGTTTGTGTCCATACCACGAGGACAAGATCAGAGCAAGATTTCCCCTGCGTTAGGTTTTGCTCTGACTCTGTTTCCCCCACAGGAGCATTCTGAGCCGGTTCTGTTTGCATTGTCTGCTAAACCTGGTTAATCTTAAAGTGGAATAGTTGTTTCTGGGATGGCTCGACATCTCATTTTAACCTGGCCCGCTTACAGTAACATCTTGCAAGGGTGTGTGGGTCAGGCTGACACAAGCAATGTTGTGGCGTCTCTGTGCAAACCCTTTTCTACAGGTATAGCATTGCTGGGTACATTGTGGTTTCCATCGTTCAGACAAGGGATGGGAGAAGGTTTGGGTGTGGCTCCCCTGCTGGATTCATGCCTGGTTTGGGATATTATGCTGATCCTAAAAATGAGTTCATTTAGTAACTATTTTGTAGAGGGGTGTGTGCAAGCAATGGCAGCAAGGTGCCATTGCATTTGTATTTGCGCATTTGTGCTGGTTCTGTGCAAACAAAGCAAAAAAGCAGAAAGACTTTTAGGACAAGCATCAGGTTAATAACTTCATCCTCTCCTGCTCTTCTTTCTGAATAATTCTTGCATTTACGGACAGAGGAAGTTTCCTGCGTTTCTTGGTGTCGCAGCTACACTTATTTGCTCTCCCACAGTCATATGAAAAGTCAGGATGTAGTGTCCAGACAAAGTCCATTTTAAAGATTATAAAAAAAAACCCAAGAGGAGCAGAGGTCTTGAAGGTGACTGTCTACCAGAACAGCTAGCTAAGCAATAGAAACAGGGTTTTTCTTTTATTATTTTAAAGCAGGTGCATTTCATCCCTCCCTAAAGCCAAAAGGTTTTTCTGCAGCAGCTTAAAAATATCAACAGAAAGCTGCTCCCAAACACAAGGAAAAACAGTCAGGAGGGAGGAGGAGGAGAAAGCTAGTGCAGAATTGGGTTTTCTAGTTTCCAGTTCTTCGGATGACCTGTTAGGGTGGAAACAGTTCTAACCGAAAGATGAAATGACTGGCACTCCAGAATTAGATGAAATACCGTTGTTTCCCCAAAAATAAGACCCTGTCTTATATATTTTTTTGCCACCAAAAAAGGCACCAGGTCTTATTTTGGGGGGATGTCATCCACTGACTAACCTCACTTGCACGTGTTGCCCCCGACCTCCTTTTTGCCGTCAGAGGCCTTCAGGAACTTCTGTGGCTGGCAAGGCTTTCCTGAAGGCCTCTGCAGCTGATACCAGAGCTCTGGATCGATCCAGAGCTTTGTTTTCAGCTATAGAGGCCTTCAGGGAAGCCTTGCTGGCTGCAGAAGAAGTGGGCCGGCAAGGCAGGTGTCAGGATATGTGAGGCCTGGCTACAACTGTCCAAAGGTAGCTAGTAGGGCAGCTTCCAACCCCCCATCCCCACCCTAGCTTAATTTTTACCTGTCCACTCTGGAGTGGACGGAATCTTAATTAGGGCTTATTTTGGGGGTAGGGTTTATATTGGGCGTATGTGTAAAAATCAAGCTAGGATTTACTTTCAAGGTAGGTTGTATTTTTGGGGAAACGGTATATATTTCATATTCAAATTTCATCCATTATTTTTCAATTCATGCCTTTCCAATCTACTGTTGTGAAAATGGGTCAGGTCTCATAGTGATCCACTTTACAGTTATAAGTCGAGGACTACCTGTATGTAATCTATTCCTGCATAACTGCTGGCCACTAATGTCAGTATTTCTGGAATCTTGCAGAAAATTGGTGATAGTCCTTGTAATAGAAGAACCAGGTGCTAATTTTAGAATAGTCAGGAGACACAGAGCCAAGAAATAAATGGGCAACGCATTCTGTTCCATGAAGTAGGAATTGCAATAAAATACGGCACTGTGGAATGCCAGACTATTCTCTTCCACTTTTTCCTCCCTGGAGTTTTGTGTCTCTTCCCCATCCCATCTCCCCTTTCTGGAAATCTTGGGATTCTCTTAAGTTGGCTGCAGCCTCACTTTCTAACGCCTCCATCTTAACCGGCTGCCTGTTGTTGGCCCAAAGCTTCCTTCGGTTTCTGAATCTGCAAGTGAGCAGCTGAGAAGTTGAAAATGAGCCAGCCGTGCATCTGCTGTGAACAGGAATGTCTTATGGCTGGGGAATTCTGGGAGTTGAAGTCCACAGGTTCTCAAGTTGTCAAAGCTGCCTTATGGAACCACGTCAGTAGAAGATGTCAGAGACCAAACCACAAAAGAGTAGAGAGGTAGTCCTTGACTTACAATTGTTCATTTAGGGACCATTCAAAGCTACAGCGGCATAGAAAAATTTGACATTTGACTGTTTTTCACACTCTGGACCATTGCAGCATCTCCATGGTCACATGATCAAAATTCAGATGCCTGATGTGAGGCACAGTGGTGGTCATAAATTGAGGATTAGCTATATGGCTCCACTCGGTTCTTGCCTTGATCCAAGGACAAGGGTCAGAGATGCTGCAGCTGCATTCTGCAATGATCAGGGGGCAGGGGTGGATTGGATGGCCGTGGATGTTAATACTAGAACAATCCCTTCTTCAATCATACCTAACAGCTGCTGCATCATCCAGCATGAGCTTTGGAAAAACTGAGTCCTGCTTTTCACAGAGGCTCAAACAAGGTCTGTGTAAGGCCTTAGAATTTTTATATGGTGATTGGGTTTAAACCAGGGGTGTCAAACTTAATTTCATTGAGGGGCGCATCAGGGCTGTGATTGACCTTAGAGGGGCTGGATGGGTGTGGCCAACTGGGTGGGCGTGGCCAGGGTGACGCCACTCCCCAAACTGCTGGCGTGTTTCCTCTTCGCATTGGGTAGACCGAGTCGAAGTCACGTTGGCCCGATGTTTCCTCTTCGCATTGGGTAGACCGAGCCGAAGGGATGTAGGCCAGTCCTTCTCATTTTCCAAGACAGCCTTGGGGATCTGATCACATCATGGGCTGGATCCAGCCTGTGGGCTTCTTGTTTGACATCCCTGGTTTAAACTGAAGACACAGATTCTTCCTGAACTGAATTCAGTCCTAGAACATCCAGTTGGGAAAAGATTCAAAGATCTCAAACATCTTTGTAGGAAAAGGACCCTATGATTTCTCCACTTCTGGATGCAATTACTGTACTGTTATGGTCCTTCTCTGTCTCTGTCTTCATTCTTGGGCTTCTAAATTCAGCTAGGGAGTTACTGCTGCTAGGATTGTGAGAGATAATGGCTGCGAAGGACGAACTAGAGACAGTCCCTCACTTTGGATGCTGGCTGGGGAATTCCAGGCGTTGAAGTCCACCCATCTTCAAGTTGCCAAGATGGAGAAAATGTGCTTGGAGCCTATTCTTGTAGATGGAGGTGCTGCTTTAAACAAGTATTGCTAAAGCATTCACTCCTAAGTAATCTGAAACAATGCCCCACCCGGGTAGAAGTTAATGCTGCAAGTGTGCAGGAGGCTTCGCATGATTCATCCGTGTTGAAATAAGCCCAGAACGGGAGCTTCAGGGATTAAGTCCCTGCCTAATTCTGGTACACCCACAATTTCCTCTTTGTTGCATTCACTCATCACGAGATGTTGACTTTTGCGTGAAGACACTTCTTCTACTGTCTTTAACCACCTGTAAATTCCCAGGGGGATTTGAACCTGCAGATCCACGGTTCTGAAGCTTTTTGAATCTGCAGCACAATATTGAATATAGCCACGTTCCTGTGGCACACCACAAAATTCTTTATTTTATACACATATTTGAGACGTATGAGACCTGATTTGAAGGGAAGTTATTCAATGTTTTAACATATATGCACTTAACTGAATGTATGGATAATTCAGAATATGCATAATACAAAAATGAAGGGAAAAAAACGTAAGTTACAAAACCCTTGGTGCACAGGAAAGAAGCATGCTGCATGCCCGTGCGTTGCGGTGTGCGTGTTAAGAACCACTGCTGTGGATGATCTATTCCCATTTGTTTAATATTCAAATGAACCACCCTCTGTTGTTTTTAAGGATGAAATTCTAAGTGTGACTGTCAGTTTTTTTAAAAAAGCTAATGCGGTAGTAAAGCTGCTTATAATAATGCGCAGCATCTTTGTTGGGGTCTTGACAGGTGAAAGCAGCCCTTGGCATTCTGACTGGAAGTCTGTGTACAGTTTATAGCATGGTCCAAGTGGTCCTTGACTTATGACCATTTGTTTAATGGTTGTTCAAACCTACGATGCTACTAAAATTTATGACAGGTCCTCGCAGATATGACCACTGAAGGGACCTTCCCTGAAGGCTTTCAATGAGCAAAGTCGATGGGAGAAGTTGGATTTGCTTAAGAACCACTTATTCACTCAATGACTATGGCAAAAAAGTTGTAAAATTGGGTATAATTCACTTAACAACTGTTTTGCTTAGTAATGGAAGTGTTGATCTCAATTATGGTTGTAAATTGAGGACTACCTATAATATTTTTTATGTGCACCCTTGTGGCTGCTAATTTGACTATTTCATCCTATCCTGTAGACACCCCCAAAGACCCAGGCAAAGGTGTACCTACCTGCACAATAGCTTCACTATCTGACCCATTTTGAAATAGGCATTGAATTGGGGACCTTCCAGTAGGAATTAGTGATTAATGTTTCTGTACAGGAGGGGACGGTGCCCCAGCACTTTAAGGAGGCTATGGTCCGCCCTCTTCTTAAGAAGCCATCGCTGGATTCCACCCAGTTGGATAATTTCCGACCTGTCTCCAATCTTCCCTTTTGGGGGAAGGTTATTGAGAAGGTGGTCGTGCAGCAACTCCAGAAGTTTCTGGATAGAACAGATTATCTCGACCCCTACCAGTCAGGATTCAGGCCTGGATTTGGGACAGAAACAGCATTGGTTGCACTTTTGGATGATCTCTGGCGGGAGCGGGATGGGGTAGTGCATCCATCCTTGCTCTACTTGACCTCTCAGTGGTTTTGATACCATTGACCATGGGATTCTTCTGGGATGGCTTCGGGGGATGATGGTGGGAGGCCTTGTGCTCTCTTGGTTCACTTCCTTCCTCTACGGCCGCTCTCAGTCAATGTTGATAGGAGGGGAGAGATCCAACCCTCACCCATTGCTTTACGGGGGGTTCCGCAGGGCTCGGTACTCTCTCCGCTCCTGTTCAACATTTATATGAAGCCGCTGGGTGAGATCATCCGTCACCATGGACTGAGGTATCACCAATATGCTGATGAGACTCAGCTGTATGTCTCGGCATGTGGTGAGTTAAGTGTTGCTGTGTCCTCCCTCTTGCAATGACTGGAGGCTGTTAGGGGCTGGATGGGGAGCAACGGGTTGAAACTAAACCCTTGCAAGACCGAGTGGCTCTGGGTCTGGGGTTCATTGGTTCAGGGAGAATTACCACCTTTAGTCTTGGATGGGGTGGCACTACCTCAAATAGACCCTGTGCGTAATATAGGGGTTTTCCTGGACTCACAACTCCTGTTCGAAGAGCAGGTGGCGGTCGTGGACAGGAGGGCCTTTGCGCAATTGCAGGTTGTGCACCAGTTATGCCCTTTCCTGAATCAGCTGTCTCTACTCATAGTCACTCATGCCTTGGTCACTTCCCGTCTTGATTATTGCAACACACTCTACATGGGGCTGCCCTTGAAGAGCATCCAGAAGCTTCAGTTGGTGCAAAATGCAGCGGCCCACATGGTTTCATGCAGACCCTGGTGTGCACATGTATCACCTCTCCTTCAGGAGCTGCATTGGCTGCTGATTTGCCTCCGGGTGCAATTCAAGGTACTGGTTATCACCTTCATGGCTTGGGACCAGGTTACCTGAGGAAACATTTCTTGCCAGTGACATCTACCTGACCCGTTAGAGCGAGGAGGCAGAGAATGCTGTGGGTCCTACCCCTGAGGGAGATACACCTGGTGGGACCTAGAAGAAGGGCCTTCTCTGTGGTGGCTCCATTTCTCTGGAATATCATTCCCCCAGAGATTAGAATGGTCCCCTCATTAATACTATTCCAAAAGGCACTGAAAACCTGGTTTTGCAGCGGGCCTGGGGAGCCCAGAGAGGGATGGAACCCATCAGATGGCTAGTGTGACCCACTGTCGTTGGGGTGTGGAGATGGGAGTTGGTTTTTTGTTTTTTTTGTTTTGTTTTCCCAAATTATGTTCTATTGTACTTTACTAATTTATTTGATTCTTTTTGTTAGTTCTTATTGTTTTTACTTTTTATTTTTGTTTTAAATATGATTTTACATTGTGTAAGCCGCCTTGAGTCACCATGGGTGAAAAGGTGGCAATATAAATCAAATAAATAATCAGCTAAACAAACAAACAAATACATAAATAAATAAACAAACAAACAAATAAATAAATTCCCTGGCCATCTCAGGAGGGACTTTTTTGCTTAAGGTTAGCCCAGGGTCTTTCAACCTCACCAACTTTAAGAGGTGTGGACTTCAACACCAAGAATTCCCCATCCGGCAGATCTGAGGATGCCAACCTGGGAAACTGGGAAATTCCTACATCCTCTTCTTACCTTTTGCAATTCCAGTTTTGCTTTTTGAGATAATGCAAGTAATCTGCGGCAGAGATGTGCAATCTGGTGCCCTAAGCAGTGTTTCTCAAGCTTAGCGCTTTTGAAGAGGTGTGGACTTCAACTCCCAGAATTCCCCGGCCATCACCTCTTAAAAGCTGCTGAATCTAAGAAACCCTGGGCGAGAGGTATGGACCAGACAAGAACCGTTTCGTTTCTCCTTCAGGCTTTGGACTTGGTTTTTTTTTTTTTTTTTCTTCTCCTGATCAACGCCTGAATGTAGATCTAAATCAGGGGTCTCCAACCTTGGCAACTGGCTGAGGAACTCTGGGAGTTGAAATTCACAAGTCTTAAAAGTTGCCCGGGTTGGAGACCCCCCGGTCTAAATTACTTTGCTCTCAGGATGCTTCTGTTTGAAAAATGGTTTTAATTAATCGTGCGTTATACAGCTAATCCAGTCTTTTTGGCAAAGCTTATTGTTCTAGAGATAATCCAGTGTGTTAAGCCGGTCTTATCAAGCCAGAAGCTTTCAATCCATTACCTTTTATCCTCCCTCTTTCCTCACCACCTTCTGCCCACATCAGTCCATCGGGCCTTCCCAGAAATGCTCTGAAGCGCTGCAACAGGCCGTGTTATCTCCTGCCGCCCTGCTCCACCTGTTTTCCCTTGGGGCCTCTCCCATCTTCCTGGCTTTAACCTTTGTGGCGCGCCGCTTGTGCGCCGCTTGGGTGTTTATGCATGCTTGCACATAGGCAAAGAGGGAGAGGGTGCAGAGGAACAGTGAGCATCCGGCCTCCTCCCTGGCTCTCCTTCCCTGCATGCAAACTTTGGGAAGGACCAAGGGGTGGGGGTGGGGAAGCTATCTTGTGATCTTGGAAAACGTTTGCCAGATTGGGAGTCAGGGGGCTTTCCAGAGCTGGTGTTTTTCTCCAAGAGAAAGCCCTAGCGCTAGCCAGAAAGGTTCCCCTCCCCTTTAAACTCAAGACAGGGGCGGGTGCCAAGAGATAAATGAATCCTAGATCCAATATCTGCCTGTTGTTGTTCGTTGAACCATCTATTTCAGCTGATCCACTGTGGAAATGGAAAAGGGCTAGAATTGATTACTCATCTCCACATGTTTGGAGATCTCTCCCCCTCTGCTCCCTGTCCCCCAGTCTATACGGAGAGATAGGAAGATGAAAACAGCCTGATCTGCTTAGGCCTCATCAAGTCAACAGAAATAATTCAGCATAACTGTAAACACAGCTTCCTGTATCACATGCGGTGGGGTGGGGTGGGCTGTTAACAGAACCCCTATTGATCCAGGAAGAAATCTGTTAGCTTGCCACTAATTGCACACTCCATTATATTTATTCAGTCAATGATTAGCCAAGCTTAAAAGAACTATAACAGAGCGAAGTAAACAAATACAACCATGTAGAATAGAATAGAATAGAATTCTTTATGGGCCAAGTGGGATTGGAGACACAAGGAATCTGTCTTGGTGCAAATGCTCTCAGGGTCCATAAAGGAAAAGATACATTAGTCAAGAGTCAAGAATCATCAGGTACGACACTTAATGTTAATCATAGGGTACAATAATCAATCAAATCCTACTAGGAAACAGTCAATATAAATCGTAAGGATACAAGCAACAAAGTTACAGCCATGCAGTCACAAGTGGGAGGGGATGGGTGATAAGGAGTGATGAGAAGATTAACAGTAATAGTAGTTCAGACTTTGTAAATAGTTGGACAGTGTTGAGGAAATTGTTTGTTTAGCAGAGTGATGGCATTTGGGAAAAAACTGTCTTTGTGTCTAGTTGTTCTGGTGTGCAGTGCTCTATAGTGTTGTTTTGAGGGAAGGAGTTGAAACAGTTTATGTACTAACAAAAACATAGTATTTGATGTATGAACACAACTGGAATCAGAATTTCCATTGCTGAGCATGGCAGATGTTAAGTGAGTCACTCCTCATTTTACAACCTTTTTTGCCCCAGTTTTAAAGTGAACCATGCAGTCATTAAATGAATCCAGCTTCCCCCAATACCTTTGCTTGTCAGAAGCTAGCAGAGAAGGCTGCAGATCCCATGACCCCAGGATGGTACAGTCATCGTCAAATACATGTTGGTTGCCAAAGTTTTGATCTCATGACCCTGAGGATGCTGCAACCCTCTTAAATAAGAAGACTGGTCATAAGTCACCTTTTTCAGTGCTGTTGTAACTTCAAATGGTCACTGAACCAATAGCTGTAAGTTGAGGATTACCCGTAGCAAAATAAATCACGTAATACAACATTCCTTCCTTCATTACTATGTTAATATAGTTGTTACCCAGGGGATATTTCTGAAACACTAATAGATATAACATAAAAACAAAATTTCTATATCCCCTATTAATTAAGATGTACCACACCAAATGTAATATTTAAAGATAAACATTTTATCAATTATATTTTTCTTACTGTTATGCATATTCCAAAATTACCCTTTTTTAAAAAAACTAAAATTCATTTTTTATTTAAAGTTGACGATCAATCGTTCAAAATACATCAAGCACAACACATCGATCCATCCCTCCATACTGCATCTTCTTTGTTATAACTTATTGGTTTGTTAGATGAGCCGTGGTGGCGCAGCAGTTAGAATGCAGTACTGCAGGGCTAACTCACTGCTCACTCCAGGAGTTCGATTCTGAGCGGCTCAGGGTTGACGCAGCCTTCCATCCTTCCAAAGTCAGTAAAATGAGGACCCAGATTGTTGGGGGCAATGCGCTGACTCTGTAAAAAAAAAGGCTTAGAGAGGACTATAAAGCATCGTGAAGCATCGGTATATAAGTCTAAGTGCTATTGCTGTTGTTTGAATGATTGATTATTGGAATGCTGCAATCATACCAAGGAAAGCTGGCTAATCCACTTCTTCAGTAAGTAAACAAATACAATATAAATTGTTATCAGCAGGTGCTTAGCACACATGGCACGGCACGTGCTTTGCATATTTATATGGGAGCCTGGCAAATGCCAAAGAAGGAGGCTGTTTGGGCATCTCTGCTTTCTGTGCAAACATGTATGCTGTCAGCAGTTGGGAGGGTCGAAAGCAAAGTGCCGGTTCTGGCTGAATCTGGATTTGAAAATGCTTCCAAAATGTGCTATAACAGAGACCGAGACATGTTCTTCCTCTCTGCCTATCATAAGATTAGTGTCCCTCCGACCATGAGTGTTGGAAACTGAGGATCTGGCTGAACAGAAGGAAAATCTGTTTGACAGAAAGAATGGCTAAACAATCAAACAAGCCGTGTTGGGCAGAAAGATTCTACAATATTTTTTTTTGGTTTTGACTCACATTCAATTAAATGAAAGCATTTTTTCAAAAGAAATGGCAAAGGAAAAGGGATCCTCAGTGAAATATTTATGAGTGAGCATGATTCTCTCACTTCATTTAGTTACAAGGCAGCTGAGGAGTTAGGTGTGAATCTTTTATTTTCAGCTGCATTAGGAAGTACTTAATATCTCTTGCCTGCTCCCCTTATCTCCTCTCTTTCATTGAAGAAATTTCTCTCCAGTTGTCTCTGCCTTCCAAAACCCTTCATAGGATTTTTCTAGTAGTAGCCCTATTGCCAAATGAGAATTGCTTGAAGAATTTCTCCTTCTCTTAAAGAAGCGGGAGGGGAGGATTATCCTTCTGACTTGTCTGCCCTACAATTTTGGTGGAAAATTTCAAGGAATCATTTCTGCCTGGATCAAGAGCCGTTCTGGACAGCCACCCATCATAATGGCTTTATTGGGGCTTTCTACAATTAGGAGCAGGTTGCACTCAATGGGCCTTCCCGGGGCTATGATTGCTGAAAATTAGGAGAGCTAATGTCCAGTTGATGGAGAAGAGTCATGAGGAGATCAAATCGGTCAATCCTAAAGGAAATCAAGCCTTTGGAAGGACAGATGTCTTGTCAAATATTTTGGCCATGTAATAAGAACTTGTTGGACTTGTTGGAAAAGACCTTGATGTTGGGAAAGAGTGGAGGCAAAAGGAGAAGGGGACAACATGGTTAGATGGGGACATCAACGCGATGGACATGAATTTGGGCAAATTTCAGGAGATAGTGGAGGATAAGGAGGCTTGGCATGCTATGATCCGTAGGGTTGTGAAGAGTTGGACGTGACGTAGCGACTGAACAACAACAAAATATTCCGTTTGTGGGAAACCTCCCAGACTTCATAGACTGACCTAAATGGTTCCTTCTGGCCCCTGAGGGCATCTCAGATGACTTTGATAGATGAACCAAATGCCCCCTTTGCATGAAGGGGAGAAAACAACTTTGATGTCCAACATTTGATAAAGTTGCATGGGCATGTCCAGCTTTCTCTCTTGTCACTTTCCTGGATCTGGTGGTGGAATAAGGGTTACATTTAGGAAGAGGGATTCGTATCGACTTCTCAAAAGCTTGGAGGGAACGACTGGTTCCAGGTCTCCTTGCCAACCGCCGTCCCTGGTCTAGCTGTCACTCTGCTCTCTCCTCTGATGTTCCTCCCCACCTCTTTTTCTCTTTGCTCTGTCTGCTGAGTTTCTTTTGTCTCCTGCACTGGATGTATCTCATCCATCATTATCCAGTAGGGCGATACTGTGGACTAAGCAGCTTGCACCCCCTTAATTACACAGTGCCAAGACTGCTCAAGGTTTAAAGTAACGGGATTGGGATAAAAGGAGCTGTCAGGGGATTGATGGACTGGTGTATATTGGTTGTCTGTCTGTTCTCTGAAGGGCAGTGTTGAGGAGCACACTTTGCATGCACTAACTCTTGGGTTGTGTCTCCAGCGTGTAGTTGAAAGCATTGAGTAGAAGTTAATGAGAAAGATTCCTCGGTGTCTGAGATTTCAGCTGTCAGGCGTCGTAAATTTGTCACTTGCACTTCTATAACTACCTGGTTTGGTACAGCAACCAAACAGGACAGGTACAGATTCCAATGGATAGCTAACATTGTAGAAAGAAATTGCAACCCCGCCCTGCCTTCCATAGAAGGCTTGTATATTACACCGCTCAGAAGGGGGGCTGAGAAGATATTTGCAGACCTCTTGCATCATGGACATAAAGTGTTTCAGCTACTTCCCCCTGTACAGCACTAGACACCTAATTCTTGCAGTTGACAACATACAGTGACTAGTAAATTCTGTCTAGTATCATTTATCCTTTTATTATCTCTTATTACCCACTTCTACTGGTTGTATTATTATTTCTCTGTTTTGCAAGTACACTGAATGCTTCTGTACTGGAGACAAATTCCTTGTGTGTCTAATCACACGTGGCCAAATAAACTGTTCTACTTGACTCGACTCTGTTCTGTTCTGCTTTTCTCAAGCCTGGGTACCTTCCATAAGTGGAAGATGTCCCCAAGTTTTCCAGCTACCATGACATTGTTGAGAAATTTGGGAGTTGAAATGCACATATAAGGAGGTGTTCGATTGTGGTCATTTTAGTTGGCTTTGCAATTCCCAAAGGGCTATGGCTGGGGATGGCTGTTGACGGAAGAACTCTAAACATCTTTGAAAATCTCGTGTAGCTTCCGATAATCCAGGCATAGCTGGGGTGGGTAACACTTCCTTTGACCAGTTTCACGTTATCAGTTGCTTCCAACTTAGATCAGTCTCTAGCAATCTGAGAACTCTCCATCCAATGTGTAAAAACTTCAGCTCCCAGAATTTCGTAAATGTCATGGTTATTGATGAAGCCTAGAATAGAAACAAGATTTTCAGAAGAGCAGGCAGTATTTGGATGGAACGAAGAGAGGAACACACAGTCTAAAACTGTTCGGTCTTTGTTGATGGGGACTCATTTCCTTCAAGGCTCTTGCTAATTCTCCCTCTGCATTCTTGAGGTGGGGTCACCAAACTTAATAAGACTCATATTGCTCAAAATCCTGGCATCTACCAAACTGAACTCGGATAGGTTAATTCTGATTACCTTAATATCTTGCATGGATCCTTTTCTGGACCCTTGAAAGAGAGGTTACTTTAATATTTAATATATTTTATGCAGTTGAATTTGGCTTCCTACTCCAGTAGACTGCGTTGCTTGCAAAATCCATCAAAAAGAGTGGAAACAATTGAAATTTAAATAAACAGGGAGCTCGGTCTAAAATAACAAACAGTACACATCGTACAAAGCAACAATGCCACAGGGGCCTGGCTTCACATCCCCATTAACTCCAGCCCTGTGAACAGAGACAGGTCGTAAAGGCTTCCTGGAACACCAGGGGAAAGGGCAACGTCTGAACCTGGAGGCGCTGATCCAGAGGTGGGGATGAGTGTTTCTCAACTTTAGCAACTTTAAGAAGGGTGGACTTCGGCTTTCAGAAATCTCCAGCCAGCGTATTGGGCTGGAGAATTCCTGGGCTTGGGGTCCACAGATCTTATGGCTGGGAGATTCTGGGAGTTGAAGTCCACACATCTTAAAGTTGCATTTTGTCTGAATATCCATCAAGAGCTTACACCGGCCCAATTTCTGACCTTTTCAACATAGACCAGCCTGTCCTTGAATAGCTGGGTGGGCTGGACATTAACACTTAAGCCACTATAAGTCCATGTATTTGCCACACGCTAAATAAAATAAAATAAAGTTGCCAAGACTGGTGGAGATCAGGCTAGAGAAGGCATATTTCCTCTGTCCTGCAAGAAGGCAGAAATATAATTGCTCTTTTAAATTGTCCCGTCTCACCCACAGAATTCCTGGTGGTCTCTCATCCAAGGATGTTTATTTTAATGTTTGGGGTGGGGCCTCAGCCAGAGTCAGTAAGGGGGGTGGTGGGGCAATTGCTGGTTCCTAATAACAACAGAGGATTTCCTTCTCCAATGGCATCCGGAATTGTTGTGGAATGCCATAAATTTTATCAAAATTATTATCTACTTAAGGATTGATGGGAATTGATTCTTGCATTAAAGGAACAAGGATACTTTGTCCCAAAAGGCTGTTCATTCTAGCTGAAATGGCCGTTGCCAGAGACAAATTGTTCCCTGTTATGCTTGTGTCTTCTTTCCTGAAGCTGCTATATTGGATTTAATTTATCAATTTAACAGGAGTTTGACAAGTCCATCTCCCAGTGTTTTCCAAACAATACAGCTAATTCTTGACTTACAATCATTTGTTTAGTGACCGTTCAAAGTTGCAACAGCACTGAAAGTGCCATTAATACCTTATGACCGATTTTCACGCTTAACAACAATTGCAGTATTCCCATGGTCACATGATCAAAATTCAGCACTTGGCAACTAGCATGTATTTATGACAGTTGCACCGTCCTGGGCTCGGGATTCACTTAACAACCACAGGGTTCACTTAACATCTGCAATGATTCACTTTACAACCATGGCAAGAAAGGTCAAAAGAGGCATAACCCACTTAACAACTGCCTTGGTTCTCAATGGAAATTCTGGGCTCAAGTCAAGGAACCCCAAATTAAACCATCACGCACTGTTATGAGAAGGTTTGATCAAACCCAGTTTCCAATAAAGTAGCAATCACTTGAACAAATAGACATAGGCATAGTCCTCAACTTACGACCACAATTGAGACCTTCCTTGACTCAGTTGTTAAGTGAATCATGGCAGTTGATCAGTTCGGAACCAGTTATTAAGTGAATCTGGATTCCCCATTTATTTCACTTGTCAGAAAGTCTCAATAGGGAATCATGTGACCTTGGGGACACAGCAACGGTCATAAGTGTGAACCAATTGCCAAGCATCTGAATTTTGAACCACATGAATATGGAGATGCTGGAAAGGTCGTAACAGTGAAAAATGGTCATAACTCACTTTTGCCACTGCTGTTGTAACTTTGAATGGACACTAAACGAACTGTTGTAAGTCGAGGACTACCTTTATTTCCATAAGTATCATTTGAAACTATGTGAATTGGGGCTGGAGAGCAAAAACCCTCTGGGAGATTTTAAGTGGATCCGCAAAGATTTGTGTCACCCGGTTCTTTTAACAAAGGGAACACAAGCTTGAGTAAATTGTATTGCTAAAATGCATTATAGGTACTCCTCGGCTTCTGGCCACAACTGAATCCCAAATTTATGTCGCTAAGTATTCATTAAGTGAGTTTGCCCCATTTTACAACTTTTCTTGCCAGAGTTAAGTCAATCGTTGCATTTGTTAAATTAATAACATGCTTGTTAAGTGAATCTGCAATCCCCGGTGACTTGGCTTGTCAGAAGGCTGCAAAAGCAGAACCCATAATCCTGGGACACCGCAACCGTCATAAACACAAGTCAGTTGCCAAGCGCCTGAATTTTGATCATGTGACCATGGGGGTGCTGCAATGGTCATAAGTGTGAAAAGCGGTCATAGCTCCCTTTTTTTCAGTGCCCTTGTAACTTTGATCACTAAATGAACTGTTGTAAGTCGAGGCCTACCTATATAGGCAAATTCTTACACTAGTGTTTCTCATCCTTGTCAATTTTAAGATAGGTGGACTTCAACTCCCAGAATTCCCCAGCTAGCCCTAGAGAATTCTGGCAGTTGAAGTCCCCTCGGTCCCCCAGCCCCCCCAGTCAGTTCTGGCACAAATGTGTGGTTCCTTGACATTGAGAAGTCTTGGCTTCTGTACCACATGGTGGATCTTGGGATTCCATACACTGAAGTCTCTTTGGGCTGGAGCCCAACTCCTGGGAACCTGGTGCATATATCCATCCATCCATACAATTTTCTGTAGAAGTGACTTGGCGTTTGGCTTTTCCGGTTAATCAATGCCCTGGGTGGTTTTATTAGGGTGGAAAACATGCCAGGTTGTTGAGGGGAGGGAGGAAGAACAGGATTGTCCACTAGCACCTCACAGGGTCCTCTCCAAGGGTCTCTGCACCAGGCAGTCTAAAAGGGTAGTTGCACACAACAGCCGTACATCGGACCATTATATGTTAAGTAGTCCTCTTCCACCCCTCAACTAATGCCTGCAAGATGCATGGGATCATGACTCCTATCGACCTTATCCAGGATGCCTGTGGGTGTGCATGGGTGTGAGAGAGAGGGGATCATAATTCAGCATGCTTTGAGGTTACCTGGTTGGGGAATGCTTTCTCTCTTGCAGGCTGGCCGCGTTCACACCACGTTGCCATTTAACTGGGTTAACTGCAGGTGGAATGCCCTCAATTTCAGTACTGTACGTACTGAGCTGAATTGAGGTCTGACCTTGGTCCCTATAGAGTTCGTTGGATTGTATGAACCCCAAGCATGGCTTAATCCAATTAGGGGGAAGGATAGTCTATTTCACTCCTCTTGAAGATGCTCCGCAATCAATTCCTATTTTAGGAATTTTTGGATTTGGCTGTTCTTGGCTCTTTTTTCTGCTCCCTCCCCATTCCGTACATCATGGCTTGAAAGAAGGTGGTTAGGCTACGGTGACCTGGAAAAAAATAAATAAAGGAGGGATCTGAAAAATGGGCAAACCTGAAAACAGTCCATAAGGATAAAACATTTTAATCCTTTATATTTTATAACATAGCTTTACAAAGGAAATGAAGAGCTAGCCAAGAAAAACTTTATTGTTTCGGTTTTGTTGTATGCCACCCAAAGTCATTTCCTTGTGAGATGTGTGGCCCTATAAAATGATAGATAGATAGATAGATAGATAGATAGATAGATAGATAGATAGAT
>NW_020769327.1:9960488-9978340 GCF_900518735.1 Pseudonaja textilis
TGTCTCTCAATCATCAGTCCCAGGACGGAATGGGACGACTTGCTGCGGCCAACTCGTCACAGCTAAGTTGCTGCGGGACAATTTAAACATTCAATTTAATTGTTCAAAATAAATTATTTTTTTAAAAAATTTTGTGATTCACATTCCATTTTTGTCCCTCCTTTTTCATCCTTTCTTTAATGATTCTATTTCACCATTTCTTTGATATTAGTGTAACTCTTGTCCAAAGTGAATTGTTCCACAGCGAGTTGGCCATAGTGTGTTGGCCTGGTGAATTGTCATGGACGTGTCCCAGGTTTCACTGCCCAGCCTGGTCTGTTTGTTGATACCTTGGTTGCAGTCTATTTGTGGCCTTTTTTGTATGCCAGCTCTTCAAAGTGCTTTTAACAAACAAAAGAACTAAATGCAAAGCTCAATATGTAAACAGATGAATGCTGCAGTAGATAAAAAGAAGGAAATATAGTGGCAGCATTGAAATTCAGCAACTGACCAAAAGAATGATGAACGTCTGAAGAGAATTTCATTATCTGCCTTCCCTCGAGATCAAACAGGAAGAGCACTCTCTTTTTGCCCACCTTCTATGTCCCAAAATAGTGGTAGCATAAGGAGATATTGCCAGAACTTGAAAAGACTGAAGGAGGAGAGACCACTAGGAGAGCTCAGGGCTATAGGCAGCTAGACTATAAAGTTGAAAAAAAAAAACCTATCCTGGAATGAGGCAGTGCCAAATCATTTCAGCATTTTGGTTAAGAGCTCAATATGGATATTTTTCTTGAACTGGTTGATTTTATATAACTGTTAGAGGTGCAAAGCGGTCTGAAGCATTTTGCTGTTTGATCGACAGAACAGGATGGTGTACGCACGCACACACGCACATCAAACTTCAGAATCTAGCGGGCACTGGAGACTTAGTGTGGCTTCCAACCTTGGCTTGTATGATGAATTAATTACAGTACACATGTGAAGCATGTTTTTAACTCCGTGTACAGATAGTCCTTGACTTAACAGCTTAACTTAAAGATCTTACGTTGTGCCAACTGGTAAGCAGGTCATCGTATGACTGACCCAATTTAATTTTAATTTTTTTTACAGAGGACATGAAGTGAATTTAATGGTGGTTGTAAAGTGAATACCACAGTCATTAAGTGAATACCACAGTCATAAACCAAAAGTATTGTGTGCAATAGGCTGTTTGGGTTTTTTTTTGCAGGAAACTATTGTAAATCACACTCATGTGATCAGAGGCCACAGCAAAGTGTCGGAAATGTGGGCCGCTTGCATAATGCCCAAATTATCTTCAGATGACTGGGTGGTGGTGGTGGGGAAGAGTAGTGCAGCCGTCAGAACTTCGAATCTGGGTCAGAAGTATGTTTTGTGTGTGTGTGTGTGTGTGTGTGTGTGTGTGTGTGTCTTAACTTCAAATGGCTAATAAGCAATGAGTTGTGAGTTGAGAACTACCTGCTATCTGTAATCAACTGGGGTGTAAGGAAGACCAAAGCTTGAGCATAAGGTTCAGACAGCAGAATATCTATAGATATTTTCTCATCTTTCTTTCTGACCCAGGCAGTATACAGTCCCTCAGTGGAAGGCAGGCTGGTTGCAATGGTTTTTCTGCAGTCCTAACTATCCGATGAAGTCTGTCCCTGTCCTGTTTGGTTGCTATGTCAAACCAGACAGTTATAGAAACACAAATGAGACACAGTAATTCCTCAAAAAGCTAAAATGGTTGACATCCTTAGTTTTGGGCGCACAGCAGCCTCATAATTTCAGTCTCTTTGGATGTACTGCAGTTCTGCTATCCAGCGTTTTCAGCTGTTTGTGGGGAGGAGGGCAGAGCAGGAAATCACTTTTGCACGGAGGGGGGAGTCTTTGGGATGCTCACAATGCTTTGCGTCAGGGTTCCCAGTGATCCTTTTCAACAAGCAAATATTATTTCTCCCTCATTTCACCCATTAGGTCACGTTGGGGCACAGCTGGCAGAATATGTGAATCCCTGTTCGGTACTTCAAACCATTATTAATTTATTTGTTTGCTTGTTTATTTATACAGTAAATAAAACTTATATACTTCTTCATAGTGTTTTACAGCCCTCTCTGGGCAGTTTACAGAGTCAGCATATTTTCCCCCAACAATCTGACTCCTCATTTTACTGACCTCAGAAGGATGGGAGGTTGAGTCCACCTTGAGCCCCATCAAGATCGAACTCCTGGCAGTGAGCAGAGTTAGCTTGCAATACTGCATTCTAACCACCGTGCCATCACAGCTCATATCCTACCTTTATTATTGTTATAACTAACTCAAGGAGTAAAACATATACAATAGTTCTCTTCCTCCTATTTTCCCCACAACAACATCCCTGTGAGGTGAGTTGGTCTGAGAGATGTGTGACTTTGACACATCTGACTTTCATGCCTAAGCTGGTACTAGAACTCACAACCTCCTGGCTTCTAACCTGCTGCCTTAACCACTAGACCAAACTGGTCTAGTTGGTCCCAAACCACGGGACCTTTGCAATGACCCTTCTCTTCCTAGCTGTATGTTTCTGGAGCAGCTCTTTGCAAAGGGTCTCAGCTGAAACGCTAGAAGCACTAATGAAATAGTAAGATAGAATTTCCCATAAAATGTAAAGTATAAACTGTGTGGGATATTAATAATCCTAGTTTACTTTGACCCCTGCAGTGATGGTGAGGTCGACAACAGACACTACAAAATAGGAGAGCACCTTCTAATGTTTTCCAGGTGTGTTGCATGACACTTCCCAGGTGTTCAATCTGAAAAGCACCTTGACCCTCCTGTGGAGCTGTCTCTCCATTGAGGGGAAATTTTACCCACTTGGTCCTTGCAAGCAGATCCTACACTGCTGAGTTCGACGGGCTCCAATTACGCCCTGCCCTAATGTCTCTTTGCTGCTAAAGATAGTATTTCTGCCCGCCATTGTTTTGTTTCCTCGTTGCTTAGCGATGATGAAAAAATATCCTGAGCATCTGAACAAGATTCAGGAAAAGACCAACGGAAGGGATGGTTAATGCATGTGGAATTAGGTGCGGTCCTGAGGTGAAATTATTCAGACAGCAGTGTGCTCATAGGTACGTATGGATGCCAAGAGAAAGATTTGACAAATTTTTCTTTATTTTTTTAAAAATTGGCCTTTTTAGGTAAAAAAACCCCCACAACTCTGCAATCTCGTAATGCTGAGATTAATGTATAGGAAGGTATCAGTGACCAAGCCAAATTAAGCAAGCCTATAGATGTAAAATTATGTTTGTATTTATTTATTTATCAATGTATATAGGCACCCACCTCATATCTCTGATTTTGGTTGGTTTTCAATTCACACAGGAGCAGGGGTCAACAAACCAAAAAATAAAACAACCCCACAAGCATAAAACGTTGAAATGATAGTTTGACTCTTTTGTTCAAACCCATTAAAATTTATTAAACAGATCCCACTTTTTAAAAATAAAATACAGGTAGTTCTCAACGTACAACAGTTCTTTTAGTGACTGTTTGAAGTTACAACAGCACTGAAAAAGTGAGTTATGACCGTTTTTCACACTTACAACCACTGCAGCATTTCCCTGGTCATGTGATCAAAAGTTGGATGCTTGGCAACTGATTCATCTTTATGACGGTTGCAATGTCCTGCACCTTTTGTGACCTTCTGGGAAACCAAGTCAATGTGGAAGCCAGATTCACTTAACAATCTTGCTGCTAACTTAACAATGGCAGTGATTCATTTAACAGCTGTGGCAAGAAAGGTCATAAAATGGGACAATGCTCACTGAACAAATGTCTTGCTTACCAAAAGAAATTTTGGACTCAATTGTGGTCATAAGTCGACGACTACCTGTATGTTAAGATAAATATATAGGTACACAGAATAAAATATATTAAAATAAAATACATCCCATCTTCCTCTGACCCAAGTTTTCAAGCTCCTTAGACCAATAACATAAGTAGTAAAGAGCATTAAAATGACCTTTATATTCTGTTCTCCAGACCCACTGAAAACAAGCTTGTTCAGAAAAATGCTGGAATCCCAGCTATCTCTCGAACGAAAAGGTTTCCCACTGATAGGGTGTGGGATATTCCTGGCCATGATTAGCCACATTTGCTATTTCAATCTTTCATTGTTCATATTTGTGTTTATTGCAAGTCACTTCCTCTGGCAGAATCTACAAAGCTTAAGGTTTTTCAGGCAAAGGTGGTTTGTAACGTCAGTCGAGCGTCAACATTGTTTGCAGAATTATCAGCCATACCCAAAATGTCAAGAAGTAGTTTGTTATGCAACTATTACAATGTTCCTTTAATCTCCCGGAGTGTGCCAGCTTTAAAGTAGTTTGTTTGGACAACCATTGGAATTATTAGAGACTGAGAAACTGGCTACACATTCAGGACAAAAGGAGGTAAATCATCTAATCTTAGTTTATTTACCAGTTTAGTGCAACTGAATAAATCATTTAATATAACAGGAACAAGCAACTATTGGGAGATTATGAGTCCTACACAATGTTTTTTCAATACTTTGGCTGGAATCAAGCAATAACAAACAAACAAGCTTTCAAGATGGTTACCGTTACAGTTGCCATCTTGACTGTTTTTGACTCTCCAACACCTGTATTGCCAATGATCATATACACACAAAATGCGGGAGCAGAATTGGGTTGCCACTACTCAAAAACCATTTGCTGTTCAGTACAGGCTGGATATCTCTATGTCAGGCATAACTTGGCAATTTTAAGACTTGTGGACTTCAACTCCCAGAATTCTGGGAGTTGAAGTCCACAAGTCTTAAAGTTGCCACATTTGGAGACCTCCACTCTATGTGAACACAGCCAATGACGTTTCAGGACCAACTATGATTTGAACCTGGTTTTCCTCACCTAAATCTTTTAAAATCTATAAATCTTTATTGCCTGGTTGGTGGAAGGGTTGGAGCCCGCTGCTCTGGGACAATGTTTCTCAAGTTTGGCAACTTTACAATGGGTGGACTTCAACTCCCAGAATCCCTCGGCCATGGCTGGCTGAGGGATTCTGGGAGTTGAAGTCCACCTATCTTCAAGTTGCTGATGTTGAGAAACACTGGTTTAGAAATATGAAGAGGGAGCAAAAGGAAGGAGATGGCAAAGTCCACCTTTGATTGGATTCCATCAGTCAAATTGTCCCAATCTGGATTGTAACCCTCTTTTTACCAAGAACTGCAATCTATCAGGAATTAATCTGTTGAGAGATGTAGGCAGATGTAGACTCAGAATGAGTGGGGACACCCTTTCTCTCCTTTATACCTGATTTTCTTTTTGTCACACCCATGTAAGGCAGTTGCAAGCAAAACTACGTCATGCCAAAGATCTAAAACCATCTCTTGTAGAAAGATTATGGGTTAAGCTACTGGAAGATTGTTCATGAGCTACAAGTTGGGGAGCACAGGCTCACGTGGTTAGGATGCTGGTCTGATGATTGGTAGGCCCATGTTTGAGACTCGGTTGCTGCTGTGTGATGGGGTGAGCTTCCATCATCTTGCTCCAGTTCCTGCTGACCCAGCAGTTCGAAAGTGGGCAACTGCAGGTAGATAAGATGGGTACCACTTCATGGGGGGCAACTTCGTGGGGGTATGAAAGGAGCCCCTAACTCGGCACCCCCTGGGCAATAGTGATATCACTGGTTAATCCTTTCAGCCTGAAAGTGCTTTGGTTCTCCTAACGCAACTGTACTAGTAGTAGTAGTAGTAGTAGCAGTCACAAGTTTCAAGGAAGAGATTTGGAAAGTTAGTGTTGTTGCACACCTCTGCAGACCAGAAATCCAAGGAGCGCTTTGTATCTCCAAGCACTGGAAGGTTGGTCCAGGAGGAAACTGAACCCTACCAGAGCTTGGATTAACCAAAAACTTTGTTTTTCCTTCCCCAGATCGTAGTCTTCAACTAAGTGCTTGGGAGAGCAGCATCGTGGACCGGCTGATGACCCCAACTCTCGCTTTCTTGGCCCGCAGCAGAAGCGCTGTGACGCTAGCCGGCAATGGCAAGGAGCAAGGTGAGCGGAAGGATCTAAGGGGGCTAAAATGTCATTGAGAGGAGGGTGGGAAGCAAGCCTCGATGATGCCAAAGGAATGATGCGTTTGCAACAGCATCAGCCTGGTTGCATCGTTAGGTTGATTTGTTAGGTTTAGCTTATGTTTTCCGTGAACTCAGCTGTTATGTTTATGAACCGTTTGTTGTTCATAACTGTTGTTCGGCTGTTTGTGGCTTAGCACAGAGGTGTCGAACTCAATTTCATTGAGGGCTGCATCGGGGCTGTGGTTGACCTGTGGCTGTCCAGGGGGGCATGGGCAGTCGCCCATGGGTGGGTGCGGCCAACGGGGTGGGCATGGCTAGTTTGATGCCACTCCCCAAACTGCTGGCATGTTTCCTCTTTGCATTGGGTAGACCTGGACAGCCCCGCAGACCAGATTCAACCATATCGCAGGCCAAATCCGACCTGTGGGCCTTAAATTTTACTCCCCTGGCTTAGCATGTCATGTTGGGCTGATTGAATAAGCCTGAGTTCTCCAACATTTCCGGCTTTGCAGACCGGTGGGCAGAGGGAAGTCATGTTTCATGCAAGTGGCTGAGTGTCTCCCTGTCGCACAAATGGAGCGTGCACGCACACACTTGCCCGCGGCTCATGCAAACGAGCATGAACGTCTTGTATTGCTAAACAACCCGGTAGAAGATTCAGACCTTCTTTTTTTCATTCACCACCAACAGTTCCTGTGTGCCCTCGCTCAGCTTCTGCCAGCCCAGTAAGCCCCTGCAAAAACCAGCGTGTACACCGTTGTGCGGAGCGACGGCGGCCAGCAACCACCAGCCCTGATGTAACCCCCCGGAATAAGCCTCACTCCTCTCCTGTAAGTTGCTATAAGATTTTTTTTTAAAAAAAACTATCCCAACTCTTTAGATCGGTGTTTCTCAAATCTGGCAACTTTTAAGAATTCAACTCCCAGAAAGTTGCCAAGTTTGAGAAATGCTGCTTTAGATCCACATTTTTATTCCCACCGAAGTTTCTTCTCTCCTTTAGAAGCAACAGAGACGAGCAGATTTATGGTCTTGAGTGCTGCTGTCCCCTACTCCAGATGTGGGGGGGCTACATCATATTTTCAACCTGCCTGTTGGTAGGAGGAGAACTGTAATGACCTTGAGGGGGGGTCAGTATTTTGAGGAAATTGCAGGAGTTTCATCTAATGGAAAAGGAAAATTGTCTTCTCAGTGGTTGTTTCCCAGGATTCCCTTAATTCCTGGGACTCTCGTAGTCTTCCTCAATTAAACCTGAGTCCTGGCCTCTTAGGTAGAAAGGGATGCCTGAATTCCAGACCTTAAGTATGGGGGTGGAAGAGAGACACCAATTAGCCAAATACTATATGCATCAGGCAGTGGTGGTATTTTACTGGTTTGGCCCAGTTCGTCAGAACCGGTAGCTCTGAGGATCATCTATGAGTGAAGTGGTTTGCTCCGACGATCGGCTGCTGGGCCCTCCCACCCGCCCCGCCTCTATCCTCTCCTTTATTTCCTGGTTTTGAAGCTCAGCTGCTTCACGCGGCACAGCGGATTGCTGCACGTCAGCTGTTGAAGACACAGGGAGAGTGCAGGATTGCAGGAGAAGGTCAGTAGAAACCCTCTGCGTGCGCGCAAAGTGCACCCACCAAGCCACACCCAGTGACCTGGTGGTAAAAAAAAATTTGAAACCCACCTCTGACATCAGAGCTTTATATGTTCAAACAAGCTTCTGCTGTTGCCTTGAGAGATGAATGAAAACCAAATAGCTTTCAGTTGCTAAGCAACTGTGTACAGACAAGGTACAGAGAGGTTGATCCAACCAGTACCCTGGCAGTTTTGGGACTTCCACGCATCTTAAAGGATTGGGGAATTCTGGAAGTTGAAGTCCATACATTGCCAAGATTTAAAAGCAGTTTTCAACAACCCCTTGCTTTGAAGATGAGGTTACTGTGCATTGATTTGGCCCAGAGTTCTTCTCCGCCCTGGAAGTGGGTTCTCCTTTATGATTCTGTCTTCTCTTATTCTCAGCATCAGAAAAAGAAAGAAAAGAAAGACAAGGATCGAGAAAACGCCCAAGAAAAGAGTGCCTTAGCCCTCCGCAAACGCCATTCTACGCCTTCTGGCCAGGCGCGTCAGCTGCATGTACCCGAAGGCAGGTAAGAAGTCACAAAGATTATTTTTATTATTATTGTTATCGTTATTATAGTTTTTTATTTTTATAACAAAAACAACAATACCATCTTTCAGTTATACAGTGTGTCGACTGGGTACATACACCTTGTGCACATAATATTTGTATACATTTCTTATTGAATTTACATTCATATTATAACCTATTCAACATTATATATCATAGTATATCCTTATTACAGTGTCATAGAAGTCACAAGGATCTTGACGGGGTACAGAATTAAGTTAGCACTGTCTAAATGGGCTTTGGGAAGCCAACTTTGCAATCATATCTGATTACGGGAGATGTATATCAAAGATCATTTTGAGGAGGACAGAATATTTAGATAAGATTGAAGTTAATTGTAAGGGGGGTGGCTTGCTATGAACACATCCTATTGTTTTCTTTGCATCTACTTATATATTTACGTTAGTTTTATACTTTGAATGTAATCAAATGACTAAACCAATAGAACCAATTCTATTCCATTCCATTCCAATCCATGTATCAAAATTCAAGATGGCGGCCATGCCTTATATGGATGAAGCTGCCTGCCAAGAATCCCTCTTGACAATAATGCTCTTTTTTCCCCCCCTAACCTCATAACCCTCCCTATTAGGATGATAATTCCATTTTGTACAATCTGTCACAGGAGTCGTCGAAATTTACAGTTACAATAAGGGAGTCATTCCAATAATTCTGAGTTTTTTGGACATAATTGAGAAAAGATGCTTCGCTGCATCCTGGGCTGTGAAAGCAACCTCAATCGGCAGCTCTTTAAAGCAGCTGCATCTCTTACTCGGATTGCAGGACAGTAGATTCACACGTCTCCATGCTCTGAAGCACCTGTTGCAAAAGAAGCTGGGAGGTTGCACAGCCGGAATGTGGGATTCAGCGCATTCAGCTGGTTGGGAAAGGTTGACATGGATAACTGCCAATTTTAACAGGATTTCAGGTGGTTTTGGGTTTTTTTGCAGCATGTAGTTCCTGCTGGCATGATGTTAGATTCTGGGCATGAGTTCTCCTTGGAAATCATATCATTGGAGAGTTGTCTTGTGCATTTCTGCTCCGAGAAGGGTCTCCAGAATGGGACTGGCTGTTTCCCCCGCTTTGTCTCTAATGCCAGCTCCTCTATGCTTCCCTTTGGCAGCCCGAGCCCCAAGTCCAAGCCAGCCTTGCCGGCTGTGGCCAAACAGCGCCCAGCCTCGTCAAGCCCAGGACCCAGCACTTCGCATCGGGCAAGCCTGGCTCACAGTGCCCAGTCTTCACCCAAGAGGCGAGTTCGCAGGGAGCCCGAGGGCCAACCAAAGGCCCGTGAATGCAAGAATGAACCGAAGGAACGTGGGGCAGCTTCTCCAGCCCTGGAGGACAACTTGAAGGCAGCAGTTAACAGTGAAACACCAGCAGGTGGGCCATAATTGCTCTTCGTTAACCCTGAATTGCAGCCAAGGCTAATGCGGTCAAATAAAAGAAGGCATAGAGCCGAAAATGAAAGAATTAATCATCGAATTTTGAAAATGTATATAGGTAGTCCTTGACTTGCAACCATTCAGAGTTACAACCAGCCCCTAAGAGGAGATTTACAACCCAAATTCAACATCTTCAGCAACATGGCTACATTTACAATTGTTTACTGTGTCCTGTAGTCATGTGGCCGCGTTTTACAACAATTTCCCTTAAAACTGTCCCTTTCAGTTTTCTGCAGAACCGTACCCATAGTGAACCACTGGTTTGCTTAATGATCGTAGATTCATTTAACGGCCGTGGTGATTTGCTTAATGACCACCACAAAATGGGTCAGTCACAAGATGGACTCAGTTTATGATTTTCACAACACATGACCATAATGGGCAGGCTCTATAATGGTCATATGTCGAGGACAGCCGTATTCAGAGGGCGGCTAGAAAGCTAAACTGGGATATTACAATCCTAATATGGGCATGATTCAAAAGCATTAAAAGGAAGGGAAAAAAGCATGTTACATTCTACCTTTCCTCTGATTGCTCAAAGCAAGGATGGAAGTTTCCAACTTTACATGGAGAAGGAAGCAAAGATAGGAAGGAATGCAAGAGAGACAGCGAATGAAATCTCAGTCCTGGGAAAAGAGGAAGTGTAAAGAAGAAACTCAAAATAACAGCTCATAGATTTTCCATAAAAGGGGAGAGGGGAACTGGCAGGATACCGTTATTATATCATGTGATAATCAAATTTAAATAGTCCTTATAGGGTCTGTTTCCCAACTTGGCCTATCTGAAAGGGACATCCACTCTGCAAAGTAAGCTGAGATGGACTGCATGCAGACAGCTTCCTAAACCACCTCAGGTGAAGCTCAGATGCCTTTGTCTAGCTTGGAGAGTCTCAGTCATCCAGGTCATGGTTGTCCCAAAGGTGCTTTTTCAAGAGGCAGCTTGAAGCTTGAAAGAAAAAAACGTTCTGGTTTTTCTTTGAAGACGTTTCACTTCTCATCCAGAGCTGAAGAAGCGCCTTGGATGAGAAGCGAAATGTCTTCAAAGAAAAAACAGAAAGTCCAGTTGCCTCTTGAAAAAGCAGCTTTTGTCAACTCATGGAATATTTTGTATACACTTTTTATAGTTGACAACAGCAAGAAGTGGGGGGAGTTTCAAAGAGCAGAGAGCAGTGTGGAATCGAAAATACATCCCATTCATATTTTCTTCAAAGACTGATTAGATGACTGAAGCTTCTGCCTGATTGGAGAGCATGATTGATGACTCTTGGCTATGGACGTGTTTTTGTTGGATGATACACCCAGAGGGGTGGGGGGTGGGGGCGAAAGCAGGATCAAGGGTGACAGTGAATTACCTATCTCAGAGTTGGCTACGCCCAGATTTGTATCGGATGTAGAATATTAACTTCAAATAAATCTTTTTTAGTTTTGGGAGTGTGGCTCGAGGCTCATGATTTAATTGGAGTAACTGTGGGAATCCTGACACCTTTGGGACTAGCTTGGATAATGCTAACCTTGGTTAATTATTTTTTTTTGCCCCTCCTGTTAGGTGAAGCATGCCCTCTTGGTTAGTTTAGCAATAACTTAGCCTCAGCTTAAGAGCACTGTGTGAATGCAGCCAAGGGGACTATCCAAAACCACTGAACAAGCAGTCTCCAGGCATAACCACCCCAGAGCCTCATTACAAGCAAGTCAAGCTACATCTTCCTTCCCATTATGAATGTGATGCCTGGGTGGAGACGCTGGTGGGCAGGTGAGGAGGCTCCTTCTGGGGGAAGTGGCCTAACTCTAAGCTTGGCTTCCTATAGAAGTCACTGCCCCCTCTGGGACTGCCAGCCCGATGCCTCCACCTCCTCCCTCAACGCCAGGCAAACCGATGGCTGGCACCACAGACCGAGAAGAAGCTGCTAGATTGCTGTCTGAGAAACGGCGGCAAGCGCGGGAACAGCGGGAGAGGGAGGAGCAGGAGCGGAAGGAGCAAGAGGAGCAGGAGCGGTGAGTTTTCCAGTGGAGCTGAAGCAAGGTTTCTAGACCTCATGGAGGAGAGTGTTATTTTTCTTTTCTGGAGAGTTGGGCACAATGAGCCTTCGAGTGACCAGCCAAAATCTCATCTTATCTCATTCTAGGTCAAGTATCTTGTCTCCTAGAGAATTAAGGGATGAGATAATTCACCTAGAACGCATAAAACGAGAGGGTGACATGGAACATGTGCAGAGTTTTTATTTTCTCTTTGCATGAGCAGGGATGCAAGCCTATTGCTTCCGGGGCATGCTAAAACGCCCTTAGCGGCTGCTTTCCGTTCTTTCTTTTTCGTGGTTTGTGCTTCCAACATTGACTCTGGGCCTCCGGCAGGCGCCAAGCGGAGGAGCGGGCTCAGCAAGAGGCCAGAGACCGCCTGCAGCAGCAGGTTGAGCTGGCTAGGCAGGAGGAGGAGCTGGCCCGGCAGGAGGAGCAGGAGGCCCAGGAACGGGCCCGGGCAGAGCAGGAGGAACAAGAACGGCTGCAGAAACAGGTGTGTTGCGAGTTAGCGGGCTTGGTCCTAACATAACGTTCAGTCACTAAATGAGGCAGTCGCTAAACAAGGACTACCTGTTCTGCTGAAAAGGATCAGGGATGGAGCTCTGAATTTTCTAGTGGTCTGGCAAGAGGAACTGCCTTTTCTCTCTCGTTTTTTTTGGGAGGGGGGTCCGACTTGGAAAACCCCCCATTCCTCACTTGCTGTCCTTGGTCCTTCTGCAAGCAGCTGGAAACGGGGGTGGGGTGGGGGGGAATCCTTCTTTTGCGCAGCAGCTGCTCATCTCTCCTCTCCTTCCTTGCAGAAGGAGGAAGCTGAGGCTCGGGCCCGGGAAGAGGCTGAACGCCAACGAGTGGAACGAGAGAAACATTTCCAGAAAGAAGAACAGGAACGGCTGGAGAGGAAGAAGGTAAGAGGGATGCCCCCAGAATCCCTGGTTGGTTGCCCCTGGAGTGCTGCGCCAATTAATCATGCCAGATGTAGTCATCTCTATAATAGCTTTATTCTGTATAGGAAAAGGGCCGCTTGGGGATTTGCTTCCCAAGCAAGCAGGCCAGCTTAGGTTAGCCGCTGTGTTGGAGATCAACCCTCCCAGTCAGGAGGAGAGGTCAAATGAGGAATAGTTTGGAGTTGTTTATGTAAACACAAGATCTGACCCTCCCTTGAAGGCTTGTCTTATTAGATTTGTCTAGTCTTTCCCCGGCGGGTGGCAAACTGCCACTCTAAGAAGATTCCCGTGAAATAGACCCAAAGCGATAAAGTAGTTTACAGGTACAGGTACAGACTTACAACAGTTCGTTTAATGACCATTCCAAGTTACAACATCACTGAAAAACGTGGCCTGTTATCATTTTTCACACTTACGACCATGGCAGTGCCCCCGTGGTCACATGATCAAAATTCGGATGCTGGGCAACCAACTCATATTTATGATGGTCGCAGGGTCCCAGAGTGGTCCCGTTTTGTGACCTTCTGGCAAGCAAAGTCAACGGGGAAACAACCTTCACTGAAACAACCATGTGACTGACTTAACAACTGCAGCGATTCACCTATCCACGGGGGCAAGAAAGGTCATAAAACGGGGCACAGCTCACTTAACAAATGTCTTGCTTAGCGACATAAACGTTGGGCTCAATTGTGGGTCTTAAGACGAGGACTATCTGTACTCAACACGAGTGGGTCTGGCTGTTGGGGCCTGAACCCCAGGATTTTAAAGAGTTGCAATTGGAAAACCATGACGTCTTGGGTTAAATACAATTTCATTGGCAAGCACAGTTAAAGCCCACCCCAAAGGTGAGCATTGGTGTGGCATTCCCACAGTCATGTGATCAAAATCCAAGCGCTTCGCAACCGGCATCTAATTACAATCGTTGCAGTGTTCTGGGGTCTTGGGATCTCCATTTGCAACTTCCCCAACTGGCTTCTGACTAGCGAAGTCAACGGGAAAAGCCAGAGTTGCGAAATGATCTCAAGATTCTGTCAACTTTGAAATTCAGCTGCCACATTTAATGAAAGGGGTGGGGGGGTGGAGGAGTCGAAAAGTTCAAGGTTATTCTGTATGCCGTACTAAGAAATTCCAGTTGCAGTTCATTGGTTCTCGTGATTTATGAAGTGTAGAAGTGGGAGGAGAGAGAGGTGGATTCTGTGTAATGTGCAAAAATACTTTCACTTTGAGAAATTGCCTTAGACATACCAGATCTGTTCCTAAATAGATCAACTGGAGAGAATATGTCTTGGAGTGACTGATATCATGGATACTTTCTGGATGCCTTACAGATTCACTTAGCAACTGCAGTGATACACTTAACAACCTTGGCAAAAAGGTCATACAGTTGGGTGCGATTCACTTAACAACCATCTTGCTTGGCAATGGCTATTCTGAAGGTTTGGAAGAGATCTCCACTACATTTTCCCTGGGTGAACCTTTGTGATTTGAAAAATGTACAGAACGGTCCAGCACGGGGGTCTTCTACCTTGGCAACTTTAAGCTTTGCTGGCTGAGGAACTCTGGGAGTTGAAGTCCATAAGCCTTAAAGTTGCCAAGGTTGGAGACCCCTGGTCTCTCATCCTTAACCCCACAACAAAATATCCAATTAACGCCTAAAATATCCTCACCGTTTTATAAATTACGATGAGACAGGAAAACTTTGCTGTTGAAAAGGGATATCATGTGACCACCTTTTTTCATCTTTTTTTTTTTTTCTTCTCCTTGCAGCGTCTGGAAGAGATCATGAAACGGACGCGAAAAGCAGAGGGAGCTGCTGCAAGGGTGATTTGATTTTCCTGGTCTCCTCTGGCCGATGAGAGGACCGCGAACCGGCCTTAGATAGGGTGATGCCTCCAGAAGAGACAGCAGATAGCAGCCCTGAAGGAACGGGAGCACCATTCAGCCTGCCGTGCCTCTTCAGCATTTATGCGCAGCTGCTCCACAGGGGGTTTTGGATCTGCCACTTAGCATCTCTGCTGTGTCCCTCTTATCGATAGGGCAGCCTTGGATCTCTGGAACCCCCGCATCTTGGGTGCTTTCATCGATGCCCAGAAAAAAGTGGACAGTTTTCCTTCCACTCTGGATCGGTCACCAGGACCAGAGGATTAACTTTTCTGAGATTGATGTAATCCAAAGCACACGTTCCAGGAGAGAGAAATTCTCCGTGGATGGGCTCCAGCACCGAGTCCAAAAGCTCAAAAAAACAGAATCTCTGGTCACAGTGACCAACCCAGATTGGATCTTGCAACATTTTCCTGGGACATTTTCTGTCATGAGCCTTCCTTCCTTCCAGGGGAAGATAGCGAGCATGGGCTCTTCTTCTGCCAACATACTGTTTGAAGACCTGATTCCTTCTCGCTTAATATATCTCCCACTCCTTTCTTTTCTTTTTTTTTTTTGCAGAAGAAAGAGGACAAGAAGATGGTGAATGGCAAGGAAGAGAAACAAGAGGGCGGAATGGGCCCAGGTGAGAATCCCTTTCTGCATCTTTAAATAGACTTGTTATGAAATTTGATTGCGGGTTGTCCTCAACTTAGAACCGTTCATTTAGCAACCATCTGAAGTTGCAACAATATTGAAAAAAAATGTGATTTACAACCGGTCGTCCCACTTACGACCATCGCAGCATCTCCATGATCCCATGTTCAAAATTAGGTGCTTTTGGCAACCAACATATATTTACGAGGATTGCAGCATCCCGGAAGTCACCATTTGTGACCTTCTCCGCTGGCTTCCAACAAGCAGAGTTAACGGGAAAGCCAGATTCGCTTAATGGCTGTCTCAGTCATTGAACAACATCAATGTTTCACTGAACAACTACGGCAAAAAATAAATCAGGTGTGACTCGGTTAACAACTGCTAGGAAATTCTGGTCCTAATTGTGGTTGTATATTGAGGACTACCTATACTTTTGTGAGCCTGTTTCTCTCATGTATAAATGAACTCTGCTCATAGACTCACCGTGGATGAATAGAGATTCATTTTGGATCCGATTGAGAAATGCAGCTTTTTGGGGGGAGTGGGTAGGAGGAGGAGGTTCTAGGATTCAGTGGCCCCCAACCTTTTGGGCACCAGGCACCAGTTCTGTGGAGAGAGGTTTTCCCATGGACCAGAGAGGGCCTGGTTTTGGTTGGCTGGCTGCATCCCGTGGATGGGGCTTTGCTGGTTTGCGCAGACCGATTTCTGGCATGCCACGGACCATTGCCAGTCCACGGATCGGGAGTTGGGAACCCCTGCTCTAGGGTGCTTAATAGAAGTTTTTCTTCCATTTTCAGATGGCAAGAAATACCCTGGGAGTCTCCCCAAGGAAGAAGAGCTGCCAGAGATGCAACCCTCAAGTCCGGCCAGTCGCAAAGGGCTGAGTCCAGAGGGCATACAGCACAGGTATATAAAGAGTTGGAAAAGCAGGTCAGAACATTACAGGAAGGGCATGGCAGACATTTTCCCAGAATCCCCTTCTTTGTTAGTATAGAACAGGGGTGTCAAACTCGTGTTATCATGGCAGCGTCACATGACGTATCAGGACTTTTTCTCCCTTCGTTAAACGGGGTGTGGGCGTGGCCAGCGCATGACACATCTGGCCCGTGGGCTGGGAGTTTGATAGCTCTGGTATAGAAAGATAAATGTTCCCCTCGAGTGGAGCTTCACATGTCTAGGTGGTTTTCTTGTCAAGAATAAAGAAGGAACTACTAAAGGTGGGACTTCTGGAATGCCGTGGGTTTTTTCTGGTATTCCTCCATCCAGTTACAAATCGGATCCAACCAGAGGAGCCTTTTTTCCAAGATCAGCCGAATTATCTAGAGTGTTTTTCAACCTTGGCAAGATGTGAGGACTTCACATCAGCCAAGTGGTGGCAATCCTGGGAGTCGACGTCCAGATATCTTCCAAGTTGCAGTTCAGAAACATGGCTTGAAGTGCGTATGAGTGGATGTGATGGAGCTGCTTAAAAAACAGAAGCATTATTTGTGTCCTGAAAAAAGCATATGGACACCGGATCAAGGCTCACATTTGGCTCCATTCCAAGGGTAGTGCAGCTTCTTCACATTTTTGGAATACTCCGGGATGAGGACGGGATAAAACTTGAGTGTTCCCTTCCACAAGGAACTTTGTCGGAAACTTTATCCTGCTGATTTTTATCGGGGCCGAATTATTTCCTTCTCCAATTCCGTTTTTCTGTTTCTTCTGCCTTTCAGCTTGTTTTTCAATCTTACCTCTTAATCTTGGGAAACCGCAAACATCTCATGTGGATTATTCAGGGAAAAGCAATCTTCTCAGGTGCTGAGCACCCAAACAGGCAAACAAAATGCTCTAAAACTCTAAAGGCTTTTAGTGCTCTCACACCAGGATCTTATGAAAATATCCAAACTTTTGCAAGATCTCAGGTGGGAGATGGTTGAAAATCAGTTTTACAGTGAGCCTCTGAAGCTGCAGGGGCCACATTACCAACTCTTCCTGGAATAGAAGAACTTGAGTTGTCTATCATATATCTATCCTCTCCATCCAACCATCCAACCAACCCTTCAATTTGTATAGGATCTCAATCCAATTGACTTTGGGCGGCAAACAATATCACACTAATTAAAACCATAAAAATGCAAGAACAGTTACAGATTATAAATATATATAGGCAGCTGAAAATGATCATAAGAAATAACAATTAACAGTGCAACCAGTTAATGCCCCCTCCCCCCCAATATTTCCAGGACACCACATCGCCAGATTTTACTTATGTACTTAAAAACATGATACAGCCACCCACCTTTCAACCAACTTGGAGAGACTCCCAATCAAAAATTAAAACACACCTATAATCATTTTAAAATCTGTCAAACTCAGCCAGTGAAAACATAAAACATTAAAAATAACAAAAACCTAGTTCTAGTCCATGCTAAATGTGCCATCATCTAATCCAGGGGTCTCCAAAGTTGGCAATGTTAAGACTTGTGGATTTCAACTTCCTGAATTCTTGGCTGGCTGAGGAATTCTGGAAGTTGAAGTCCACAAGTCTTAAAGTTGCCAAGTTTGGGGGCCCCTGTCTTACAGATATATTGGACTACAATTCCCATCAGTAACTGTCTTTCACTTTTCCTTCCTTCCTTCCTCCCTCCCTCCCTCCTTCCCTCCCTTCCTTCCTTCCTCCCTCCCTTCCTTCCTTCCTTCCTTGGAGATCCCTAATCTACTCTTAAAGGT